>PVHP010017726.1:0-34008 GCA_004024765.1 Zapus hudsonius | reverse complement strand
TGAGAAACAGCCTTATAGCACCATCTCCTGGGCCTGCCTGGCACTCTGGCTAAGCTTTGCCTGTGTGGCCTGTGAAAACATTAAGGCCATAAGGCACCAGCATATAGACCAGTTCTCCATCTCATCAAGGGTCAAAAAGAACTGATAGCATTAATTAATACAAGAGCATAAAAGGAAAGTGTTAAGTAGTAGTTCAGATATTTGGGGAATTCACACCGTATTAGTTTTAGAATGAGCAATCTATTTCCAAGTTTTTTACTCTGACACTGAAGAAATCCTGACATAGTCACATTCTAAACAAATCCATAAAAACATCCATTTTGTGGCTTTCATATAAGCTTATCCCAGAAAGTCTGTAGGCATGAGTAATGTCTGTAATATAATCCATTAGGAGTGCTTATCTAGTACTGAGCCTTTTGTGCTCCTTCCAGAAGGTTCAATTTCTGATCTGTAGCTTGTATCAAGAGCTGTTAGACAATCCTAAAGAAAAGCCAAGCCGGATGTGGTGGTGCACATCTTTAATCCCAGCACTCGGGAGGCAGAGGTAGGAGGATCACCGTGAGTTCAAGGCCACCGTGAGACTACATAGTGAATTCCAGGTCAGCTTGGACTAGAGCGAGACCCTACCTCAAACAAAACAAAACAAAACAAAACAAAACAAAAAAGCCAGAAACTACCTAGAGGTAAGCTCAAAGGTTCAGGTTAATTTATCTTTGAAATTTTTTTTCATTTATTATTTGCAAGGAGAGAGGGAGGGAGAGAACATGGGTGCACCAGGGCCTTCTGCTGCTGCAAATGAACTCCACATGCGTGTGCCACTTTGTGCGTTTGAATTTATGTGGGTACTAGGGAATGGAACCTGGGCCATCAGACTTTGCAAGCAAGGGCCTTAACTACTGAACCATCTCTCCAGCCCTAATTTATTTATTTCCCCCTTTAACTTTTTATTGACAGCTTCCATAAATATGATAATAAACCATGATAATTTCCACCCCTGCTCCCCATTTTCCCCTCTCAAATCCACCCTCCATTGAATCCTTAGACTCAATTTTATTTTGATGTCATCGTCTTTTTCCTCCTATTATGAAGGTCTTGTGTAGGTAGTTTCAGGCACTGTGAGGTCATGGATATCAAAGGCCAGTTTGTGTCTAGAAGATTGTGCTATAGGCACTCCTATCCTTCCTTTGGCTCTTATGTTCTTTCTGTCACCTCTTCCTCACCCCAGTGGTCACCACCATCTGAAAAGAGAAGTTTCTTTAACCAAAAGTGAGAGTAGCATTAATATGTGGATATAAACATTTAAAAGGGTGCTTACAAGGCAATGTAGTGGACATCATATATGCATTTAGCCAGACAACAGCAGGCCTTACTCCCTAGGGCTCACGACTTCCAATACATGCTTTTGACTAGGACTTCAGTACCAGGCATGTATTCCTCCTGTGGAGCAGGCCTCCAGTCCTAGATAGTTGTTGGTTTCCCCATAACAGCTGTGCCCACCATTGCTCCAATTGGCATATTTGGCTTGGCTGGCCAGTCTTAAGGCTTGCCAGGTCCACTGCTGTTCACCACCGTTGAGGACTTCTCTCTCCCATAGGGCTGCATGCAGCTGTAGCTTCTGAGAGTGAGAGATTAAAGGCAGAGTGTGGGTACTTCATCCTCTTGTTGCTGCAAATGAACGCCAGACATGTGTGCCAGTTTGTGCATCTGGCTTTACATGGGTACTGGGGACTTGAACCCTGGGCCAGCGACTTTACAATCAAGCACCTTTAACCCATGAACCA
Organism: Zapus hudsonius; assembly: GCA_004024765.1. Classification (NCBI taxonomy): domain Eukaryota; kingdom Metazoa; phylum Chordata; class Mammalia; order Rodentia; family Dipodidae; genus Zapus; species Zapus hudsonius. Next base: position 32,227 of record PVHP010017726.1, on the reverse strand, counting down.
TCTTCCCAGCCCTTAAATTATCTTATTTATTTTGCAAGCAGAGAGAGTCAAAGGGAGAATGTTTGCCCCCCACCACTGCAAACAAACTCCAGATACATGTGCCCCTTTTGTGCATCTGGCTTTATGTGGGTATTGGGGAATTGAACTGGGGTCATCAGGCTCTTCAGGCAAGCACCTTAACCATTGAGCCATCTCTCCAGCCCCCTTAAATTATCTTAATAGCCAAAAATATTGGAATGGGGAAAAGTAGATTTTTTTTTCCAGACAGGATATTGGTTTGTAGCTCAGGCTGACCTCAAACTCATGATTTTCTCGCCTTTGCTCTCCAAATGCTGGGATTACAGGCAGGCATCTCCATGCCCAGCCAGCTCTTGAAACAAACTACTTTCAGAAAAACAACATATCATGGTCAGTGAGGCTACTGACCAACTTCAGAGTCTTTCATTTATACCATGCTTTATTATGGCTTTTTTCCAGTTGTCTCCAATTTACATACTTAAATCTCTCTCTCTCTCTGTCTCTCTCTGTCTCTCTCTCTCTCTCTCTCTTTTTGCTGGTAGGGAAAGTGGAGTGGTACTGGGAATTGAACCTAGGGCCATTCACATGTTCAACAAGTACTCTGCCATTGAACTATATCCTCAGCCCACAGAAATTTAAAAATAAGAATATTTTAAAGTAATAACTTCACTGAATATAATATGATCCATTTAAAGTTTATTGATTGAACTGTCTTCAAGGTTTTTCAATCATCACCAAATTAAATTTTAGAAATTTTTATCATTCCTTAAAGAAACCCCAGGCATGTTGGTTCTTCCCTCTAGTCTACCTGGCAACCCCTACTCTATTTTCTGTCCTTGTAAATTTGCCTAAGAGATTAATTCCTGAACCCCAGGGCCTTGCGCTTGTTAGGCAAGCGCTCATCCACTGAACTAAATCTCCAACCCCGAGATTAATTCTTAAAAACAATTTTATTAACTGGACAGCTCGCCAGGCTTTGATACATGAATATGAATGCGAACATGTCACTTTTCTACAAAAAAATATTACCACACTACAATTTCTATAACCTGTATATAATTGACCTAGGAACTCATACTTTTTTTTTAATATTTATTGTCCATAATGAGTTACATTATTTAGTGGGCAAACCATGCATTGTTATCCCAGGAACTCATACTTTTGATTTAAGCTTTAAAAATCGGTCTTGGGTTTAGTAAAAAAAAAAAAAAATACACTTTTATAATAGTGCCAACAAGTTAAAAAATGAGAAATGCCTAGCTCTCCTAATTGTCTTAGAGTGCTGACTTTCTGAGGATCATAGAATGAGGTTTGTATCTGGTACCACAGGTTTTCCACTGTGCCCAAAGTTGACTTTTAAAAGCATTTGGAAGCAGTCCCATGGGAGTGTGAATATTATTCTTTATTTCTTTTTTCTCTACCATTTTTGCAACCACACAAATCCACACGTTTGTATCTATTGTTGAATGGAAGCTGAAATGATGAATAGGCTAATAGAGCAGGAAGTGTTTTGTGTCCAATAACAATGTCAGTAGCCAGTATTCCACACTTACAGGATTTTTGTAAAGTAAGGCACACGCTCATATATTGCAGCCACTTTCTCTTTTAAGGAGCTATGGCCAGAATGCTAAGTATGAAGTACTGCTTGTCAGATGTAGTTTTTCATACTTTAAAGCACTCACAGAGAGATAGTAAAAGGGATAAACACTCAAAGATTTTTTTTTTTCCCCCGAGGTAGGGTCTTGCTCTAGCCCAGGCTGACCTTAAATTCACTATGTAGTGTAGTCTCAGTCTGGCCTCAGACTCACAGTGATCCTCCTACTCTTCCTCCCAAGTGCTGGGATTAAAGGTGTGTGCCACCACACCTTTCCAAAGATTATAATTTTTTTTGGGGGGTCATGTGCATTTAAAGATGCAGAGGTAAAGAGCATAGTTAAATAAAATTAAATAAAATATTAAAGTCTTTTTAAAAAAAGTTATGGATAAGACAAGTTTAGTCATTCAGAAAACAGCAGGGTGCCAAGCTAGATGCTATGAAAGGCAGTCACTTGCCCTATTCTTACCAAGCAACAAAGATATCATTGGATCATAATGCTAAGAGTGCAGTGATGGAAAAAGTGGTTATTAGGGGAGTACTTAGAACTGAATATCTTGAAGCCATGGTGGTAAGGAGAAGCATCTTGGAGGAAATGACATTTAAACTGTGCCCCAAATGTATTGATAGAGGGGGGATTGTAACTGAGTTGGACATGGCAATGAGACTTTTTAGACAGTGTTTAAGGCTTGGAGAGATATTGAAAGTAACCTACAAAGTGAAGGCATTAGGGTAAAATAAAGGAGGTTTAACAGCATCCTCAGGCCAGAAAGGAATCATTGAGGACTGTATTTTTTATCAAAGATTTAAACAAGGATAGAGTGAATCCTAACACATTCTAGTTTCAGCTATTACCAACTCCATCTTATTGAGACTATTTCCTCTATCCCCAAAAGCAACTTTGAGCTACTATATCATTGAATTTTAACAATTCAGTGATATGACCAATTTTGCACTTAAGAAATCAAATATTGCCAGTAATTCTAATTTCCTTTAAAATGTACACATCATTGTTCGAGGTTTCTTGTTTATTACTAGTTATACAAAGACATTTGTTTTTCTTGTGGTTTTCATTTTTTAAGAAACATAGTGTTGGAAGTATGATTACATGTTAAAATTGTTTTACGAATTTGTCTTCCCACATATATCATTTGGCTTGTTTGAATTTAAAAATATGATTAAAGAATACTTTGGCTTCTGTACCTAGAACAATATAACATACAAGTTAGCTTTTAGGATTTAGCTCTCATAGTAGCAAAGGCGCTAGTGTCTGGAAAATAGAGTTTTTGTATAATTTTACATACTTTATAAATTCAAGTTGAATTTATAATTCTGTTGTGGCTTGAGTTTTTTGCTTATGTATTAAAATGTATCTACTTACAAAATTTTACTTTGATAGTAAGAAATACTATGGATTGCTTTATTTATTTATTTATTTTTTAGTTTTTTGAGGCATGGTCTCATTCTAGCCCAAGTTTACCTAGATCTCACTCTGTAGTCCCAGGCTAGCCTTGAACTCATAATTTCCTACCCCTGACTCTCTAGTGCTAGGACTAAAGGCATGCACCACCATGTCCTATAGATTACTTTTATTTTAATGTTACTTAGAGCTGCCACTAAGTTAAAAATACTTTTTGTGGGGCTGGAGAGATGGCTCAGTGGTTAAGGCACTTGCCTCCAGTGCCTAAGGCCCCTGGTTCAATTCCCCAGTACCCACATAATAAGCCAGACCCACAAGGTGGTGGCCCTGTTTCTCTCTCTCTCTCTCTCTCTCTCTCTCTCTCTCAAAATGAATAAATAAAATATTTAAAAAAAATACTTTTTGTGCTCGGTGTGGTTATGCTAGCCTTTAATCCCAGCACTCAAGAGGCAGAGGTTAGGAGGATCACTATGAGCTTGAGGCCAGCCTGGGACTACAGAGTGAGTTCCAGGTCAGCCTGGGCTAGAGTGAGGCTCTGCCTCAAAAAAAAAAAAAAAAAAAAATTCTTTCCTGAAATTAAAATATCTCACCAAGTATTTTAGTTTTTTTTCCTTGAAAGTACTTTATTCATTGCTAGCTTTTGTCTTTGGGGTAACACTGTATTCATTCACTCAGTAACTCATTAGTTCATTCATTTTTGGGAGTCAATGATCTGGACTTAAATTTGAGATTGGAAAACATTGGCTACTAAGAATGATACTTAAATTTTAAGTAATTTTTTTAACAAGAGACTGAACATTCCTTCCCCCAACACGTGTGCATATGCACATGTGTAAAGAAATAAAAAAAAATTCAGGAAGAATTCGCAATAGAAATTATATATGGTCTGCAAATGTAAAATATTTACTGTCTTGCCCTTTATAAAAAAAAAGTTTTCCAGTTTCTTATTTATATGATGATAATTTAAATTCTTGGCACATACTTTTTTCTTTTTAAAATACATCTATAAGGTGTAGTTTGTAACTGACAGTTGAAATTTGAGTTTCCTTGTTCTCTACAGAGAAGATGGTGAATTAGAAGATGGTGAAATAGATGATGCAGGCTTTGAAGAAACACAAGATCAGGAAGCAAAAGAAAATGAAAAGCAGAGAAATGAGAAAGCCTATAGGAAATCAAGAAAAAAACACAAGAAAGAGAGAGAAAAGAAGAAATCCAAAAGAAGAAAACATGATAAACATAAGGTTTGAATCATCTTGCTATTTTATTTTATTTTTAAAAAATATTTTATTTATTTGCAGTGTTGCGGTCAGCTTTCTAGTTGCTGCGAAGAAAGAACCCAAACAAAAGCAGCTTGTGGAGGAATGGGTTTATTTGGCTTATGGACTCGAGGGGAGACTCCATCCTGGCAGGGAAAATGAAGGCATGAGCAGAGGGGTGGACATCACCTCTGCCACAGCACTGGAAATATTGGCAGGAAGATGTGCCAAATACTGGCAAGGGGAAGCTGGCTTATAACCCCCAAAACCCTGCCCCCAACAACACAGCTCCATCGAGGTTGTAAAATCCAAACTGCCATCAGCTGAGGATCAATTACTCAGAACACATTCATTTGTTTGTGGGGGATACCTGGATCAAACCATGACAGAGAGAGAGAGAGAGAGAGAGAGAGAGAGAGAGAGAGAGAGAGAGAGAAAGAGAATAACAATGAATGAGACTAGACATGCCAGGGCCTCTTACCACTGCAAACAAACTCAAGATACATGCACCAATTTGTGTATGTGGCTTTATGTGGGTACTAGGGAATTCAACCTGGGCCAGCAGGCTTTGCAAGCAAGCACCTTTAACCATCGAGTCATCTCCCAGGCCACTTTGATTTTTGGGGGTATAGGATTTCATGTACCCTAGGCTGGCTTTGAACTCAGTATGTAGGCAAGGATAATGATGAACTCCTGATCCTCTTGCCTCTACTTCCTAGGTGATAGTATTACATACATGGGCAACCATGGCTGGCCAAATTTATAATTTAGCAAACTTTTATGAAGAATAAAATACTAAGAATCAGAAAGTATAAGCTACTGCTTATTGTCTTATAAAATGTTTGAGTTTATATATGCATACATACATACATACATACATACATACACACACGGGGTTTTTTTGGATCTCACTCTAGCCCAGGCTGACTCATTTACTTTCTTGTTCATCCATTCATATTGTCCCATGCTTATTGTGGAAGAACCTCAAAGCCATTTTAAGTAAAATTATATTAATTCATCACACCTACTCATGTTCTAGAACCCTTTTGATAATGAGAATCCAATCCTCAAAGGTTAGTTTATATTAGATGATGTAATCCTATAAGCCTGTAATCCAAGCTCTAGGAAGGCAGAGGCAGGAGAATCATGAATTTGAACTGAACCCGGGCTGAGACTTTGTCTAAACAAGTGATTGTATATTTAAATTATCCCCATTTGTTTTTAGAGGAATTTTTAAGTACTTGGGCCAAAGGGGTGAGAAACATGTTGACATAAAAATCCCTGAGCAGAAAGGAAGAAATACTTTTCATCTAGAAAACCTCAGAGAAGTTGGGAGGTATTGGCCTGTGGATCAAGATTTTTTTCAGCATTATTTATAAGTATACTAGAATAGTATACCCTACTGGTTGGCACTTCTGGCTGAAACAAGCTTATCTAATTGCAAATTAAATCTCCTTCTTGCTCATGTGACACATTTTTCTTTTCTTCCTTTTAGCATAATTCCCCTTCTAGTGATGACAGTTCAGATTACAGCCTTGATTCAGATGTTGAACACACAGAAAGTTCCCGTAGAAAAAGATCCAGTTTCTACAGGGATTATGACAGTCCATTTTCTCAGGTATTGTCTTTTGATTGCAATAAACATTCCTAACCTAAAACGCACCATTTAAACTGTTTTTAGTATATAATTTAGTGACTTAAAGTATATTCACCATGTTTAACTGTCACTACTATCTATCTTCAGAATTGCTTATTCATCGTAATCAGAAATCCTATACTTGGTAAGCAGTTAACACCTCATCGTCTCGTTCCTTATCCCTGGTAACCACTTGGTGTTTGATTCTCACTGTGAATCAAATATGAATTTGCCTATTTTAGGTACCACATATATTTAAATCATGTAGTATTTGTCCTGCTGTGTCTGGCTTGTTATTTAGCACATTTCAAGGGTTCATCCATATTGTAGTGTGTATTAAAATTTTATTCTTTTTAAAGGCTAAATTATGCACACACCACATTTTGTTCATCATCTATTGATGGGCACTTCAGTTTTTTTGATCTTTAGCTAATGTTCATAATGCTTCTTATGAACATGTATGAACAAATTGTCTCCAAAATCCTTCTTTAAGCTTCTTAGGGCATGTACCTATGAATGCAATTATTGGTAGTTCTATGTAACTCTCTGAAGAGTTACCAGGCTATTTTTGTAGAGACTGCAGTATTTTACATCCCATCAGGAGTATCAGTAGTGCTTACAGTATCTTTTCCATTATCATCATCATCATCTTTTTTTAAAATCGTCTCCATATTCTTGCCAAAACTTTTTATTTCTACTTTGGGGATGTGGAGATAGAAGATGGGTGTTGAAGTGAGATTCATTTAATTTTGAAGTATTTACTTTTTAAAAGGAAAAATAAAACTTTCAATTATATGCTTTCTACAAATAACAAAAAAATGTGTTTATCATATTGACATATGGTTGTCAAATACATACTACCAATTCCAAGTCTGTGAAAGTAAAGAATACATCATGTATTAAATTTTCTAGGGCTTCCATTTATGGCTCAGACTACATGGCTTAAAAAAAAAACCAGAGCCGGGCGTGGTAGCACACACCTTTAATCCCAGCACTGGGGAGGCAGAGGTAGGAGGATCGCCATGAGTTCAAGGCCACCCTGAGACTACAGAGTGAATTCCAGGTCAGCCTGGGCTAGAGTGAGACCCTACCTCAAAAAAAAAAAAAAAAAACAAACAAACAAACAAACAAAAAAAAACCCCAGAAATTTGTTTCCTCACGGTCTAAAGTCCATGAGCCAGCAGGGTTGGTTTCCTCCATTAGCTGTAAGGGAAGGGTCTGTTCTGGGTCTCTTTGGTTTGTAGATCGGCACCTTCTCACTGCTTTGTCCTTACGGGTCCCATCTCTATGCACAGGGAAGCCCTGGTGTATCTCTAGGTCTAAATTTTCTCTTTTGAGGAATACCAGTCATAAATTGTATTAGAGCTTACTTAATCACTTTAATGGCCTTGTCTCCAAATGTAGTCACATTTTGAGCTTCTAGGAGCCAAGGCTTCCACACAGGAATTTTCGAGGGATTCAGCTAAACCCATAATGCACCATAGCAATTTATTCATTACGATTCAGAAATGAGGTAGTGTTGAATTTTGAAGATATGTGACAACCTCATCAAGTGCAAAAATTATTTGAAATGGTAAGGTCTCACTCTAGCCCAGGCCGACCTGGAATTCACTCTGTAGTCTCAGGGTGGCCTTGAACTCATGGCAATCCTCCTACCTCTGCCTCCCAAATGCTGGGATTAAAGGCGTGCGCCACCACGCCCGGCTTGAAATGGTTTTAAAAAAATTTTTTTTTGGTTTTTCGAGGTAGTGTTTCCCTCTAGTCCAGGCTGACTTGGAATTCACTATGTAGTCTCAGGGTGGCCTTGAACTCACAACAATCCTCCTACCTCTGTCTCCCAAGTGCTGGGATTAAAGGTGTGCGCCACCACGCTGGGCTTTGAAATGTTTTTAAAATGAAAGAATTTTCAGGAGCTGGGAATGTAAATGCAGCTCAGTGGTAAGACTGTGCCTAGCTAGCTAGTAAAAAGCTCTTGGTTCCATCCCAGCAATAGAAGAATAAGTTCATTCTTAAATATATTGTCCTGGATGAGCAAAGTTTTCATCAGAAATATTATTTTGTACTAGAAAAGTAATGCTGTTGCCCTTGTCTGTAAAAGCTTTGTTCTTCTAATTTTATATTGCCAGTCTCTTGTGAATTTAGAAACCAAATAACTGTTAGAATTATTTTTATAATCTGACTAGCTCTCTGTTGTTTTCTTTGTAGTTGATGCTGACCATTAAAGAATGTTTTATTAAACTGTCTACTTTTGGAATTTATGCTTAATAATTCTACCTAACTAGGCAAGTATTAGAATTCTATCACATTTAAAGTAAAGAAAGTTGATAACAAGTCATGGTCTGGACTTTTCTAGGTCCTCAAGTGACAAGAGGCTGGGGAGATAGCTCAGTCTGTAAAGTACTTGCCTAGAAAACATGAGAACCCAAGTTAAATTCCCAGAACCCACTTTGAAAAGAGATGGGCATGGTGGCACCTGCTTGTAGTCCCTGCACTGGGGAGGTCGAAGTAGGCAGATTCCTTGGGGCATTGGTCTAGGCCAGGCAGTCTATCTATCCTAATGAGGCCAGTTCCGGACTCCCATGACACCCTCTGCCAAAAAAAAAAAAAAAAAAAAGGTGGTCAGCACCTGAGGAATGACTACTCCCAGGTTTGTCCTCTGGCTCATCATGCATGCACACACTCACAAAGTTGATAGATGACATGAGAGAACTAATAAAAGTACTTCAGTGAAAGAGACTGCCCTGAATGCTGTCATTAAATAAATTCCTAGGACTAAAATACAGTTTTTGTTTTTCCATGCTTTAGTAAGGAGACAATCAAATTAATGATGTTTAGGGTGATAAACAGTTTCTTCTGTCCATGTTTTTCATTATTAGACAAGGCTACCTTTTGTGTTAGATGTTAAAAAAAAACTAAGCATTTTTTCAAGAAAATTTCAACACATTTTAAAAATTAGACATAATACTATTTGAGATTTTCAATGTTGAATGTGTATACATATTCTTCTCAATTCATCCCAAGCTGTTTTTCTTTTCTAATTATTTTCAAAAAAAACCCTTTCTACAGACAAAAGCTAAAGGAAACAGACTATAGTATGTGCAATGACATCAGAGTAGTATTTGGCCTTCTGAACTTATTGCCATAGATAAGTGCTAATTAAAAGTCACAATTCTTAGCCGGGCGTGGTGGCACACGCCTTTAATTCCAGCACTCAGGAGGCTGAGGTAGGAGGATCGCCTTGAGTTCAAGGCCACCCTGAGACTACAGAGTGAATTCCAGGTCAGCCTGGACTAGAGCGAGACCCTACCTCGGAAAAAAAAAAAAGTCACAATTCTTGACTATCTTTTCTCCTTTGTTCTCCCATCTTCCTGGGGGAGAAAGCTTCTCTGTGTTACTAACAACTGCTCTAAGTAGTTGAAAAATCCTGATACAGATTGTCCATTTTCACTTAGCATGGACATCTATCGGGAAGCTACGTGACATCGAAGAAGAGTCAACATAACAAAAAGTTTAAAAGTAAGGAATATGATGAATATAGCACCTACAGTGATGACAACTTCGGTAGCTACAGCCAGGAAGCAGAGGAAGACTTTTCAAGTCTGAAACACTACAGACAAGCTAAAGAATCCTCAAATAGTACTTCAGGGTCATCATATTCTAAAGACCCAGGGAAAAAAAAGAGAACAAAAGGAAGTCAGCAAGGTAAGTTAGAAAGTAGTCTTTTGGAGCATGAGAACCAAATTAAACTAGATTGAGATCATGGTATATTGTCTGTATGAATGGAAGTTGTCAGTAGAAGCTAGAGAACAAAAGTCAAATAGATGTAGAATAAATACTTGGGAATTTCTTAACTCCCTCTTCAAGATCAACTAATTATTGTGGTACCTATACCTAAATTATTTTTTTGACTGTGCAGACCTTAAGGATAAAAACATGTAACTATTTCAATCTTTTTTATATCTTTTTTAAATATTTAAAATTTTTTGAGATATATTATAAAAACTGTTCTAAGCCAGAAGAGTTGGCGCATGCCTTTGATCCCAGCACTTGGGAGGCAAAAGTAGTTTGAGGCTACCCTGAGACTACATAGTGAATTAAAGGTCAGCCTAGGCTAGAGTAAGACTCTACCTCCAAAAAACAAACAAAACATATGTGTATTTTATATATATATGTATATGTATAGAACATATCTATGTATAGAACAGTAAATATATACTGTTCTAGTAGTGCTCTAGTGCTGGTTGGAAAGAAGGGATTCACTGGAGGGAGGATAGTGGAGTGGGGACAAAGGAGGGTAGTGGGGGAGGGGGTTATGATAATGGTATATTGTGTGTACTTATGGAGGTTATCAATAAAAAGTTAAAAACATGCTGTTCCTTATAAATTAATAGTTTGATAAGTTATGCTGTTTTTCTATAATATTTGAAATATATTTTGACTTTTTTAGGTACTGATTATCGGGTTAAAAGTTTTAGTATTAGTCATGGACGTGTTTTGCCGAAGAAAATCAAACGAAAAGACCATGGGGGAAGAGTCAGTAAAGGGCCTAATGTCTTTTCAGGAATGGATGACTTTCATGAGGTACTGAGAATTTTTATGTACAGACGAGAAGTAGTTTTCCATTTTCAGATTTCATTTGATTGACTTCTTTAAAGCATTGTGATTTTAATGCCACTTTTTAGCTCAAATCAAATGAACATAAACTCCCTCCAAAAGAATTGTTTTCATTAGTCATGATATTAGTACAGAAGTACAAATTTAAGTGACCTAGAAATAAAATCAATATATGTGAAAAAAACCTCAAAATAAAATTGGTGTGTTTCTGAGCAGACATATCACTGCTAGTCTTCCACACACTCTCCAGCTCAGTGGGCAGCAGGATCAAGAAGGGAGGGAGTGGTAAATGAACTTCTTTGTTAGAGTTGAGAGCATTGAAAGGAGGCATATAGAAGATTAGAAAGATAATTTATGCACTTTGCATTAGTCAGTAAACACATGTTGAACTGAGTTGAATCTGAACATGTACATTTCAACCTTGCAGCAGCTCTCTGGATTAGAGATCCATTTTCTGTGTCTACCACTGTTCTAGTGAGTCTGACTGAAGTCAACAGAGACGACGGGGTGGCTATTTAAAGCCACAACCTTTAGTCAACTGTAAGCTCTAATTTGAGAACGCTTGGTTTTCTGATGACTTTTGATAATGGATAGGAGTTTCTTAATATGTCTTCCTTAGAAACAGTTCAGTGCTGTTTAAGGAGGTGTTCACAACTTGATCTAAAGACAGTCTACCAGCACATGATACTTTGTCCCCACCCACTGTTATTTTCCCCTTTGGGAGTTTTCAGGTAGCATCGATGTAGTAAAGGTTCTGAGCATGTTAGTGTAAAGAAGCTTTATTTTCTTTGTTCATCCCATCATTTTCAAATTGTACTTGGCCACAACGCCCTTCTCCTGGCCAACCTGTTAACATCTACTGACCATTCCTGTACTATGGATAACAGATTTAGTATTATTAAAGTTTTCACTATTATTCATTTCTTTTTTAAACAAATATTTATTTGCAAGGAGAAGAGAGGGAGGGAGGGAAGAAGAGAATGAGAATGGCCTCTTGCCACTGCAGCCGAACTCCAGATTACATGTGCCACTTTATGCATCTGGCTTTTAGTGGAGGCTGGGGAATTGAACCCACGCTGTCAAGCTTTACAAGCACGTAACTAACCACTTAGCAGCCTCTCACTGGTTTTCATTTCTATCTTATCATTTTCCTAGACATCATTAGTCTTCTAAAATGTGCTGCTTTTTGTAATCCCAACTAATATATATACTTCCTAACTGGGCCTGCCTTATACCAGATACCTATTATACTTAAAAACATGCTTTTGAGCAAGTTAATATCTATTTCTGGGCTTCAAAATGTAAATTAAGGCATAGTATTAAATTAACTTGAAAGATACCATTACCATTTTGGATATCTGTTGATACACATACTACAACTAAAAGAACTATGTCATGAGAGACATTTCTTCCGATTGTGAAAATTACCAGGAGCATGTAAGAGCTCAAAGAAAGAGCTCATGTTTGGGAGTGGAAATTGCTTCAGAATAATTCTAAAAATATAAATTCTATGTCACCTTACTTATTAATGCATTTGTGTGTTTGTTAGTTTATTTTTGTGGTGCTGAGGCTTGATCTTAGTACCTTGTGTACTGCTAAGAGGCACTGAAACGCTGAGCTATGCCCCAGCACTAATGCAGATTTTTCAGTGCTGTTTATAGCATAACTATGAGCAGAACATAAGAGTGCATATTTTATAGTACCTTTGCCAAAACTGAATATCCTGAAGTTTTGTAATCTTACTTTTAATGTGCGTTCTCTTTAGAAGAAAAAGAAACATGCTTCCTTGAAACCACCAGTAAGATCTCTGTCCAGCTAAAGGAATAGCATCAGAATGTCCAGTCTTGATTATGATTATTCTTAATAGTCAATCTGGACTTCTTTCTAGATCCATCTAAATAGATGTTTTGACACCTACTAATATTTCATGTGCTACATTCAAATGAAACTTTTTTCTTGCAGTATAGTAAACCTGTGAAAAAATGGAAGGTTATGACTCAGGAGTTTATTAACCAGCACACAGTGGAACACAAAGGGAAGCAAATCTGCAAGTACTTTCTGGAAGGAAGATGTATCAAGGTAAATGTATAAGAGTATCACTAATTATTCTACCTTCCAAAGCATCTTTAGAAATTAGTTCTTTGGGGAAGTGGCTAATTTCTCATATAGTTGTAATAAAGCTACTTCTGTAAAATGTATCTTGGATGAAATTACTGTATATTATAGTTCATTCAATTATATTCTAGGACAATAATATGTAGAAATCAAATTTTGTCTAAAACATGTTAACATTTTGGTAAATATTATTCATAGTTCAACTAATATGCAATGATTTAATTCTTATAGTTGCCCTACTAAATAGTTACTATTGTTCCTATTTTATACATGACACTGAGAGGTTAAATAAGCTCCAAGGGAAACTCAGCCAGAAATAGTGGATGATGGTAGAGTCTTTTGCTACTTCACTGCACGGGAGCCGTCCACTGCTTTGCAGGAATTCCAAGAGATTATTTCTAACTCATTACGTGAAGACTAAAGACAGTGACCAGAATTTCAACTTGAAGCACCATGGAGAAGATACAATTGTTTCTTTGTTTCTTTTGCTTATTTTTCTTTGAACAGGGAGATCACTGTAAATTTGACCATGATGCTGAGTTGGAGAAGAAAAAAGAGATCTGCAAATTTTATTTACAGGGATATTGTACCAAAGGAGAGAACTGCATTTATATGCATAATATCCTTTATAAAATGCGTGTGTGTTAACCAAAGTGTTGAGGTTTGCAAACATCATTGTAGTTATTTTATCTTTGTGTGTGTATTGGGGGACACACCCCTGTGGAGGTCAGAGGACAGCCTCAGGTGTTGGTCTTCTCCCTATGCTTTTTTTTTCCCCTTCGCCTTTTAAAAAATATTTAATTAATTAATTAATTAATTATATTTATTTATTTGCAAGCAGAGGGAGAGAGAAAGAGAGAAAGAAATTATGGGTGCGCTGGGGTCTCTAGCCTTGCCAATGAACTTCGGATGCACAGCTTTGTGTGGGTACTGGGGAATCCAGCCAAGGTTGTTGGGCTTTGTAAACAAGTGCCTTTAACCACTCAACCATCTCTCCAGTCCTTCAACCCAGAGGTTTTGTTTGTTTGCTTGTTTGTTTTTCTGTTGCTATTTTGTTTTGTTTTTGGATTTTTGAGGTACTGTTTCGCTATAGCCCAGGCTAACCTGGAATTCACTATGTAGTCTCAGGGGGGTCTCAAACTCAAGGTAATCCTCTTACCTCTGCCTCCCTGAGTGCTGGGTAACCCCCCAGGTTTTTATAAAAGAATAAATATAATAAATTTAGAAATTCTAGGGCTAGAGAGATGGCTCAGCGGTTAAGGCACTTATCTCCAGTGCCTAAGGACCCGGGTTCAATTCCCCAGTACCCACATAGGCCAGATACACAAGGTGGTGTCTGTTTCTGGATTTCCCCCCCCTCTCTCTCTCTCTCTCTCTCTCTCTCTCTCTCTCTCTCTCTCTCTGCTTGCAAATAAATAAATAAATAAATAATAGAAATTCTAGCTTGGCTAACATTTAAAACAGCACATTATATAACCCAGTTTTGTCACACTTTGTACTTGTAAAAGGCAAACTAACTTTTATTCTTTAGGGAAATGAACTAACTTCCTTTGGAACAAAACTGAAATAAAGGAATTTCATTTTTAATATAATCAGCTTACAATGTTTTTTTTTTTTTGTTTGTTTGTTTTTTTGAGGTAGGGTCTCGCTCTAGCCCAGGCCAACCTGGAATTCACTCTGTACTCTCAGGGTGGCCTTGAACTCACGGCGATCCTCCTACCTCTGCCTCCCAAGTGCTGGGATTAAAGGCGTGCGCCATCACGCCCGGCTTTAAAATGTTTTAAGAGACTGGTTTCTGAAGGAGTAGTTGGAAAAATATCTTATGATTTATATTGGGCTCATTGTTGAAATTTATAAAATAAGTATCATCAAATATTACCATCTGTCATAGTTAGCTCATGTGTCACTGGGATGAACCTCTAAACCAGGCAGTTATGGGAGGAAAGGATTTATTGAAGATACAGATCCAGGAGAAGTTCTATAATGGCAAAAGAAGCTGGCCCCTCTTTTCACAGTCCAAGCAGAGAGAGAAAAGCCATCACCAGCACAAAGAGCAAACAGGTGGGCTTAGGGTGGGGTTTTGTAATCCTTCCTCAGACTTGTTGACTTCCTGAGTCTCTGGAATTTCCTTCCTGCACTCCCAGGAAGGGAAGTTTATTTCTAGCTCCTCTGAACCTCCTTACATCCTAGCCCCTACTGAGAGGGCTGCCTTCCTGTGAACAACCTCAGAGACCCACCTAAGATTACTAAACAGGTCAAGTTGAGAACAAATTTTAACCATCACACCATCCAATCATAATCACTGTATATAGTTTTTTTCCCCCTACTTTTTCATTTGGAAATATCTACATTTAAATTGTATTCCCTTTGGGGGTCTCTTCAAACTGAGGTTCTCCCTGTAGCCCAGGCTGACCTGGCAATCATTTTGTAGTCCCAGGCTGGGCTCGAATTTACAGTGATTATTTCAGCCTCCAGAATACTGGGATTAAAGAAATGTACCATCACATCTGCCTTTTTGTTGTTAAATAATATTCTTGCCTCTACCCAGATAGTAGTAGGGAATAAATAAATAAATAAATAAATAATATATAATTATATATAAATATATATATATATATATATATATATGTGGATCTTCCCATGTTAATTCCTCCATCTTTAGCTGTTTACCACTACTTATAAGTAATGGGGTTTTCTCTATGGATTTGAAACTCTGTATCATAGATAAATGTTTAGATATACATATTTCCCCCCCCCTGGACTTTCTGTTTGACTCTGTGGATTTCTTTGCATATAGGTTTGTATTGCTTTGCTGTTTTGCACTTTGTGATATTTGGAATATTCTCACATTTTTTAAGACAGGATCTCACTCTAGCCTAGGCTGATCTAGGACTCACTATCAATGATTTTGGCTTCTACCTCACAATGATCCTATCTTGCTTCCTGAATGCTGAGATTAAAGGCATGAGCCACCATACCTAGCCTCACATTGATTTTTATATAGTGTTTTTGGAAACTAACAAAGTATATAAAATGGAAAGTGAAAACTTTCTTTTATCATAAAATTAAATGTTAAAAATAGAATCATACAAGTAACCAATATAAAAAAATAGGAATACAGTAACAAATTCCTTTCCAATTCAGGACAATGGAAAATCTTCCTATGACTCAAAACCAGAAGCAGTAAGACAAAAGATTGAAAACCTGACTGCATACAAGTTAAATTTTTTTAGCAAAAACATTTGAGATAAGTAAAGACAAAAAGTGGAAAATTTTATATTTTTATAGCTTATAAAGGAGTGATGTGTGTTTCATAAAAATTGAGAAGGAACAATTAGGACAGAAAAAGGTAATTCATAGAAAGATGCTTAGTCCTGTTCATCAGTAGAGGATTGTAATTATAGCTACACAAAGGCTGGGGAGATGGCTCAGTGGTAAGAGTGCTTGCTGTGTAAGCATAAGAACCCGAGTTCAATCCCCAACACCTACCTCAAGAGCCAGGTGTGGCTGTGCAGGCCTGTAACCCTAGAGCTGAGGGAGAAGACAGGATTTCTGCAGCATGGTGGTCAGCTAGTCTAATGAAAAATGAAGAGTGTCAGGTTCACTGAAAGACCCTGTCTCAAGAACATACCATGAAAATCCTTACACACACATACAAAGCTACTCTATTTGATGTAGTCATCGAATTTATAAAAATCAAAAGAATCCAAGTTTGTTACCAAGGCTGTGAGGAAATAGATATTCTTATCTTTTTTTTAGTTTGCTTATATACGTGTGTGTATGCATATTTGTGTGTTTGTGCATGCGCGTGCTTGTGTGTGCTCACCTGCAGTGGCTGGAGTGCGATTTCCATCACCACACCCCATTCTCATTTGAACCAGACTCTCTTACTGATCTCAGAGCTTGCGGTTTTTTTTTTTTTGTTGTTGTTCTTCTGTGAGCGTGGTGATCCTTGGATCTCTGCTCCACTACAGGACCAGGGTTATAAATGAAGCCATGCCTAGCTGTTTATGTAAGTCCTGATTGAATTTGAGTGGTCTCAGCCTCCTCAGAAGTTCATGCTGCACAGAAGGTGCTCTTAACCTCTGAGCTATCTCTTCAGCTCCCTTTCAATTTTCTTGATGGGAAGGTCACATGGCACACCTTTATAGAGGGTTGCTTGTCTGTCAAGCAAAACTATGTTGTGCATTTTGATGGTTAAGTTTTGTTGTCAACTTGACCTTTCAAGTAATATTGGTTGGGTCTCTGAGGATGTTTACAGGAAGGCAGCCATCTCAGTAGGGGGCAAGATGTAAGGAAGCTCAAAGGAACTAAAAGTAAACATCTCTTCATGTGTGGGCAGTGCAGGAAGAAACAGGAAGCCATTAAGTCTGGGATAGAATTGCAAGACCCCACCCTAAGATTATATAAAGGGGAAAAAATTCTCTCTTTGCACCCCCTACTTGTTTTCCTGTTCTCTGTGTGTGGTATTGGTGATGGGTCCCTCTCTCTGCTTGGACCTGTGAAAGGGGAGCAGCCTCTTTTGCATTCTGGAACTTCCCCTGTATCTATAGCATCAATAAATACTTTCCTCCCCCAAATTGTGCCTGGTTTGAAGATTCATCCCAGCAGCGTGTGGTTGACTATGACATGCATTAACCTAGAAAGCCCAACATTTCACAAATTCTAATCAATTAATAGATCTGGGCAGGAATTATTTATGGCTTCTAGTCATTAGGTGATGAAGAACTTTGTAGTAACATTACTTAACATTACAGATAGTGCCTCTGATATGATGCAACAGGAAATATTTGAACACCACCTGTGGCCAATATTAAAATTAATAAATGATACAAAAATTAAAGAGAAGAGACCTTATAGAGATAAGAGAGAGGTATATATATATATATATATATATATATATATATATATATATATATATATAATTTGTGGACAAAGGTTCAGAACCATATCTGAATAAAACAGTCTATAAAAAGATACTAAAAATATCCTGAAACATTGACTAGACTGCATCACTTATCAGGTTGATAATCGAATTATGACTGGTAAGAAAAAGTGTCTCTTCTCTATTTTAAATACATATGGAAGCACTCCAATGTTTAGTGTGAGTCATGAAGGAAGTGTGGAAGTGATATAGATCACTCAAAACTGCCAGAAGGGGCTAGAGAGATGGCTCAGTGGTTGAGGTACTTGCCTGAAAAGCCTAACAATCTGAGTTTGATTCCCCAGCATGTAAAGCCTGATGCAGAGTGGTGTATGCATCTGGAGTTCATTTGAAATAGCAAGAGGCCCTGACATGCTCATTCTCTTTCTCTCTCTCTCTCTTCCCCTCCCTCCCTCTCTCTCTGTCTCTCTCATTCCTTACAAATAATTTTTTAAACTGCCAAGTGATGAAAACTTTTGCATTTACAGTGGCAGCATGAGGGAGTTCATTTTATCCCCACCTTGGTATACATTTGATAATTTTCAAGTTAATTTTTTTTTTTTTTTGGTTTTTTGAGGGCCTAGGACTAGGGCCTTGCTCTAGTCCAGGCTGACCTGAAATTCACTATGTAGTCTCAGGGTGGCCTTGAACTCACAGCAATCCTCCTACCTCTGCCTTCTGAGTGCTGGGATTAAAGGCGTGTGCCACCACGCCCGGCTCTCAAGTTAATTTTTTAAAAAAATCCTAAGAAATCCTTTAGGGATAACCATGTCTGTTATATGATACAAGCCTTTCAGACTATTTCTGTGCTAAGATAAGGATATATGATAAAAGGTGTGTATGTATATATGTGTGTATAAGTATACACATTGTTTTTTTTTACAAAACAGATCTATCTATGATCATCAGAATTTGTAGTCCACACTGGCTTTGGGACTTACTATATAGTCAAAGATGACCTTGAACTCTAGATCCTCCTGACTCTAGTTCCCAAGTGTTGGGAATACAGGCATGATCCACTGTGTGTGTCTTCTTTGCAAGTTTTTTATTTTTTTTGAGATGAGAACTCATATTGTCTAGGCTATCCTTGAACTCATGATCCTCCTGCCTAAGCATCCCAAATAATTGGGTAGTCAAAGCATTAAAGCAGATCCCCTACCAACCGTTACTGTAAATGTTAAATGAAAGACAAATTCTGAGGATCATAGGGTACAATATATACTGACATAGCCCTATTGATTCATATGTATAAAATATATATAATTTTTTATATTTGGTAAGACAGCTTAATATATGATTTATTCTATTAACAGTGTTTTAAGAGACAAAATACAGTAACGTTGGCTATAGGTACAATGTTATACATATCAGATATCTGGAACTTAATTATCTTTATAATTTTTTTTTTGGATAAAAAAATGAGACCTTGCTGGACATGGTGGCTCACATGTGTAATCCCAGCACTTGGGAGGCAGAGGTAGGAGGTTTACTGTGAGTTCAAGGCCACCCTAAGACTACAGAGTGAATTTCAGGTCAGCCTGGGCTAGAGCAAGACCCTACCTCAAACACCAAAATAAATAAATAAATAATAAAGAGAGACCTTGAATTTACTTTATATGTTCCTTAATATTTTTGTTTACATGAATTTCCATGCAAGTTTTATCATAGTGGAGCAAAATGTTACCAAGGAGACAACTGTAAATTTTCTCATGATGAGCTGACTAAGGAAACAAAGAAACTTTTAGATAAAGTAAGTCATATTTTTATACCTTCACTTTTTATTAGGTTTCTTCCTGATTCATTTGACTTGACTCATATATATATATATATATATATATATATATAAAAACATAGTTTGTAAAATCTGCTAAGAATTTGAGAAATTCATATAGGTTTTATCCTAATTAATATAGTATATTAGAAAATAGAACTATTGGACTTGGCACTAGGATTCTTGCTCTTGTCCCTGTTTTACCATTACGAACTAGTTTCCTTTGAGCAATACCCCTAATGGCTTTAAAACTTAGTTTATTAATATAATTATCTCTGATCCATTTATATTTAATATTTTTCTACTAACAAACTGACTTGCTGAAGTCTTCAAAGCTTTAAAAGTGAGGAAGAAAGCTTGTTCTGAAATAGTAATCTTTACAATTTTTCAGGTATTGAATGCTGATGAAGAGCTCATAAATGAAGATGAAAGAGAATTAGAAGAACTTAGAAAGCGTGGCATAACTCCTCTCCCTAAGCCGCCTCCAGGAGTTGGGCTTCTGCCAACCCCACCAGAGCATTTCCCCTTCTCTGATCCTGAAGATGATTTTCAGACAGATCTCTCTGATGAGTTCAAGAAAATTCCATCTCTTTTTGAAATAGTTGTAAAACCTACTGTGGATTTAGCACATAAAATTGGGAAGAAGTAAGTGAAAACTTTCAAAATGGTAGCAATTTTCCCCTAAGAATTTGTATTAAGGGACTGGGGAGATGGCTCTATTGGTAAAGTACTTGCCACTCACTACCAGCGTGAATACCTGAGTATGGATCATTTGGCAAGCAAGCAAGCACCTTTGACCGCTCAGCCATCTCTCTATCCCATTTGGTTCTTTTTGAAAAGTATTTCCTTAAACTATTAAAGGACAAGTTTTGGGTAATCTGGATCCAGATTTCCATTTTCTATCAATGCTCTGCTGCCTGGATCTTGGGTTATGTGCACTAGACCCCTGTTGGTTATACTTTTAACTCTCTGTGCTTAGAGAAGCAATGAGGTCTTAGTAAGAAATAATAGGAAACATCACAATTCCTATGAACACTAAAAGTATTTCTGGTAAAGTTAACACATGCACCTGAGGAGGCTTAGGTAAAATTGTACAGTTTAAGGCCAGTCAGAGCTACATACTGAAACTTGTACCTCTCCACAGAAGTTAAGACAAATATCGCCACGGTTTGTAATCTATGTGTCAGAGCCTAGTCAATGAAATCAGAGAAAGAGAAAAAAGGATAAAGATTAGAAATGGAGAGACTCATTATTAGACAATTTCCTACAGTAAACACAAATAAAACAACTGAAAAAACTATTAGAAATATCAGCAGTATAATAGCCCATTGGAATTATAATAAAGAGTTATACTTCTTTATAGCATGGTTATGATTTTGTTGTTGAAAAGTCAGTGTAGGGGCTACAGAGATGGCTCAACCATTAAAGGCATTTGTATTCAAAGCATGATGGCCTGAGTTCAGTACCCCAGTCCCTGTGTAAAGCCGGATGCACAGAGTGGGGCATGTGTCTGGAGTTCATTTGCAGTGACAGGAGGCCCTGTCACACTCATTCTCCTCCCCTCAAAATATAAATATATTTTTGAAAAGTCAATGTATACCTAAAAAAGAGCTAGGAGAAAAGCAATCAAATTTATCTCTGCATGTGGGATTCAAAGTGATTTTTATTTATTTTTCAATATTTTCCAAAATATAATGAGTAAGTTTTAGAGCAGCTGGTAGTATCATTAAGAAAACTATAGCTAAGGGGCTGGAGATATGGCTCAGTGGTTAAGGCACTTGTCTCCAGTGCCTAAGGACCTGAGTTCAATTCCCCAGTACCCACATAAGCCAGATTCACAAAGTGGTGCATACATCTGGAGTTCGTTTGCGGAGGCTAGAGGCCCTGTTGTGCCCATTCTCTCTCTCTCTCCCTCTCTCTCCCTCCCTCCCTCTCTCTCTTCACATGTATCTCTCTGCTTGAAAATAAATAAAATATTGAAAAAGAAAACTATAGCTGAAATGAAAACAAAGGATTTGTATGTCTACCTTTAGATGATATAAAATAGTTTTTAAATACATGGGATCTGATCAGATATAAGTCATATGTAATACCAATTTAGGAGTATAACGTTCTTGTTTGTCACTTTCCTTTAAGCTGAGAAATATTAATATTATATTAATTTTTCTTTCTATAGGCCACCAGCATTTTATAACAGTGCCTCACCACCAGGACCACAATTTCAGGACAGCAGCCCATGTCCGCAGCATTCGTACAGTTCTGAGTCAAGTCCAGGTCCTGGTCCTAATGTGTCTCAGGGATGCAATAGTCCTGAAATGCACTCAGGCTCCCCTGGACATCACTCATGTGTAGGACCTTCTGGTTTACCAAT
Source organism: Zapus hudsonius (assembly GCA_004024765.1). Lineage (NCBI taxonomy): Eukaryota > Metazoa > Chordata > Mammalia > Rodentia > Dipodidae > Zapus > Zapus hudsonius. The sequence goes on along the minus strand of PVHP010017726.1, from coordinate 10,508 downwards.
GCAACAGAGCCCACCTTTACCAACTGGCCCACCTGAAATTGTCATCCCTCACAATCAATCTGGAGGACTTATTCAGCCAGATACACCACCAAGTATGGGTGGAGCTTATCATTCCTCGGGCTTCCCAGGACATGTGATGAAAGTCTCCAGAGAGAATCACTGTTTGGAATCGGGTTCATCATACCAGCAAATGCCTGGTGAAGTGCAGCTCAGTACCAGTTATGAGTCCCTGCAAAACCCATCTGAGTTTTATGATGAGTACTACTCCCACCATGCAGTACATCACTTCCAGCCACCCAGCAACTGTGGTGGTAAGTTTACCTTTTAAGTAACTCATCTCTCATTCAAGATACTTAAAATGCTACCTTTCATTAAATAAAGTAAAACTGGTGAAATTAAAGCCTTGAAATATTTTCAATTGCTTCAAAAGCTGTAGAAACAATGGGACTTTAGCCAGCTTTAAAACAACAAAACTTTAGATTAATTTTCAAAATACTAGCCTTTGAAATCACAGAACTCTTGTTTTAAAAATATTTTAAAATTGCTGAGCATGGTGGTTTATTCCTTTAATCCCAGCATTTGGGAGGCAGAGGTAGGAGGATCACTGTGAGCTTGGGGCAACCTGGGACTAGAGTAAGTTCCAGATCAGCCAAGACTAGAAGACTTAGGAATCCAGTGTGATAATTTACAGAGTTTCTGTTTCTTATAACTTGGTGGAGTTCATGCTCTCTGAGCCTCTTCTCCCTTGTGTCTATAGATGAGATGTGGCATGAGGAACTTGCTCAGCAGCAGCTTCCCCTTGTTCAGGACTCACCTGACACCAGCAGCAATACGACAGGCCACTGCCCTTTGTCTGCTGCAGGGCTCCTCCCTGCAGTGCAGAGAGCACTTTTTGTCCGACTGACTCAGAGATACCAAGATGATGAAGAGCTAGCTAGCACCCAGCCTCACAGAGCACCTAGCAAAGAAGAAGGTATGTCAGGTGTTTAATGGCATCTTACCTATTTGAATAGGTTCAATGTGAAAATGAATTCCTCTGAACTATCCAGTTTCCAGTTTCCATTGTAGCAAGGATTATCTGTGGATTCAATGATACTCTTTTCCATATTTATTGTAAATAATTAGATACATTGCATGAGCAAGTCTTATGGTGGCATCCCCATTTCCCTCCTCCCTGTTCCCACCCCACTGGGGGCCTTCCTATGTGGGCTTGCTGGACCAGTCCTTGGGATAGGGGGTTATGGATTATATCAAAGGTAGTCAGATTTTTTTTCTCTCTCTCCCCCACTATGACTCTTACAATCTTTCTGCCCCCTCTTGTGCTCAGGTCCCTGAGTCATGGTGGGTTTTATGTCTGCTTTACTGTTGAGGTCTTAAGAATCTCTGGATTTCTGCTTTAGATTGTGTTGGGTATGCTCAGTGTCTGTCTCCATTATCCTTTGACAGGTTATCTGCATTGCTTTGGAGGTAGGTCTCTTGCTCATCTCATCACTTAAAAAATATGGAATGCTTCACAAATTTGTGTGTCACTCTTGCTCAAGGGCTATGCTAATCTTCTCTGTATCATTCATATATAAATATATATATATATATATATATTGGGGTTTTTCGAGGTAGGGTTTCACTCTAGCCCAGGCTGGCCTGGAATTCACTCTGTAGTCTCAGGGTGGCTTTGAACTCAAGGCTATCCTCCTACCTCTGCCTCCCAAGTGCTAGGATTAAAGGCATGCGCCAACACGCCCTGCTTCATTCCAATTTTAGTATATGTGTGCTGCCCAAGTGAGTGCATGATGTTAATTCTTTAATAATTAATTGCAAAAGTTTTACTCAAAGCAGTGAATAGGCCTAGGTGAGCAGACCTGCAAGCAGTTGAACTTTCTCTTTATTCAGGAAGGAAAGAAAGAACAGGAAACGGACACTTTTCAGCTTGGGGCTTTTGTTCAAAAGGATTCAGTTATTAGAAAAAAAATGGGGCCAGTGTATATATTTCTGCTATTTTATTAATAAATATTCTTCTAACCAGGCATGGTTGCACATGCCTTTAATCCCAGCACTTGGGAGGCAGAGGTAGGAAGATCACTGTGGCCACCCTGAGACTACATAGTGAATTCCCAGTCAGCCTGGGCTACATTGAAACTCTACCTTGAAAAACAAAACAACAACAAAAAAGTTAAGAAAAAAGAAATATTCTTCTTGATATAAAGGTGTATTAGTCAATTTTCTCAATTCTGTAAAAAAAATACCTGACAAAAGCATTTTAAGCCGGGCTTGGTGGTAATCCTAGCTAGCACTTGGGAAGCAGAGGTAGAAGGTAGTAGGTGAGTTCAAGTCCTCCCTGAGATTATAGAGAAATCCATGTAAGCCTGGACTAGAGCAAGCCCCTACCTTGAAAAACAAAACAACAAAAAAGACAATTTACGGAGAAAGGGTTTATTTTGGCTTACAGTTCAAGGGGCCAAAGAAGGCATGGTGCATGAAGCAGCTGGTCACATTCAGTACATGGTTAGGAAGCAGAGAGAGATGAATGCTGATACTGTACTTATTCTCTTCTTTTTGTTCAGTCTGGAACCCCTATCCATGCAAAGGTACCACACATTCAGGGTGGATCTTCCCATCTCAATTAACCTAATCTGGAAATTCTCAGGCCCAGGGGGTTGTTTCTGTGGTGATTTTAAATCTCATCAAACTGATAAACAAGATTAACAAAGATCATTCTAGTATTTTTGTTGTTGTTGTTTTCAAGGTAGGGTTTTGCTCTAGTCCAGGCTGACCTGGAATTCACTATGTAGTCTCAGGGTGGTCTTGAATTTACAGTGATCCTCCTACCTCTGCCTCCTGAGTGCTGGGATTAACATGAGCTACTTTGCCTGGCCTTTACTCTAGTATTTTTTTAAAAAATATTTTATTTATTTATTTATTTATTTATTTATTTATTTATTTATGAGAGAGAGAGAGAGAGAGAGAGAGAGAGAGAGAGAGAGAGAGGCAGACAGGGAGAAAGAATGGGCATGCCAGGGCCTCCAGCCTACAAACAAACTCCAGACTCATATGCCACCTTGTGCATCTGGCTTTATGTGAGCACTGGGGAATCAAACTCAGGTCCTTCTGCTTTGCAGGTAACACCTTAACTGCTAAGCCATCTCTTCAACCCTACTCTAGTATTTTTGATGTTGATAAGCATACAGTAAAGGATAATTTAAAGCGTCTGGTTCATGGGTAGCACTGGGATTGAACCGGGGATCTCAGGTGTGTCAGGCAAGCTAAAAGTAAATCCCAAATTCAGTTCTAGGCCTCTTGGTGGTCAAAGAAAAGATCTAGTTTCTACAAGTAGTTTTTCAAATCTGAATATCTCAATGCCATTGTTATGCATATGAACATATATGCTGATATATATATGTGTGTGTGTGTGTGTGTGTGTGTGTGTGTCTGTGTGTCTGTGTGTCTGTGCTGCTTTCAGCCCACTTGTTTCATAAGCACTGCTCTGTTCAAATTAGTCTCATGTAGTGAGCGGTGAGATGAGGTAGAAATGAAAATATCTAGTATATCCTATGGGCATAGGCCATTCTAACATATATGTGTACATATTGTTTTTTTTTTATTGTCCATAATGAATTAAATTGTTTAGTGGGCCAACAATGAGTTGTTATCCCCAATTCCTCATTGTCCCCCTCCCCATCCCCTACATATTGTTTATGTGTATTAAATACATTATATATATATATATTGCGCCCTGACTGGAATGGGATCAGTAGATATACTCTGGTCAATCCAGAGCCGTCTTACTGTGGGTGTTAATAGAGAGGAATAAGATCTATCTTCTTCAACATGTTTGTAATTTCTTCTACAGAACTAGAAAGAAGAGCAGCGGTAGTTAGACTTCTAAAAAATTAAAACACTAATTCAAATAAGCTTTAGAAGGAAGCTATTTTAGAAGGAACCACACTGTTCTCAGAGTTTAAGTTTTTTAGGATATTACTTTTTATTATCTTTTGCTTTCTGATAATTTTACACATTCATGTATGTATATGGTATTTCGATCATATTCACCTCTCCCTGTTAGCTTGTCTTGATTCCCTCCCACTAGGCCCTTTCTTCTCCCAACCACATTGACTTTGGTGTTTTCTCTTGTGTGTGTGACCCCACTGAGTTTAATTGGGGTTCTTCGTGAGTAATGGTTTGGAATTATTTATTAGAGCATGGGCAACTTAGCAGTGGCTTTACCACCAAAGAAAATGTCTCATCCTCCCCCAGCAACCATTAATTGCCAACAAGTCCTCAGCATTTGAACTCATCCACGATCCATGGTGGAATGTTGATAGGCTCAGTCTTGCGGAGGTAGCCACAGCTTCTGTGTGTTCATGACTGCAGTGGCCAGTCATGTCCCAAAGACAGCATTCCACAGCCCTGCTCCCTATCCTCCAGCTTTACATTCTTTCTGCCCTCTCTTGCTCAGTGCTCCCTAGCCTTGGAGGGAGATATATACATGTCCCAATTAGGGCTGAGTACTCAAAGGTCACTTATTCTCAGCATAATGACAAATTTTGAGTCTCCACAGTAATTGCTGACCACAGCTGAAATCAGCACTAATCTATGGGCATAAACAAAAATTCAGAAGACAGTATGATAGACACTCCAAGTCCATTAAAAAACACACACTTGGCTGGAGAGATGACTCGTCAGTTAAAGGCATTTGCTTGCAAAGTCTGATGACCAGTTTGATTCCCTGGTACCCATGTAAGTCAGATGCACACAGTGTAGCACGCACCTGGAGTTTGTTTACAGTAGCGAGGCCCTTGTATACCATTCACATTCTCTCTCTTGCTCTGTACAAAATAAATAAAAATATTTTTAAAAACACTAACAACTTCCCTACTAAGTCCTGTAATTTTTCTCCAGCCATGATGGGCTTTTGACTAGTCATGAATTTCTTCCTGTGAAGCAGACCTCTAATCAGGAAGCAGTTGGTTACTCTCACAACAGTCATGCCACAATGCCATCAGTGGGCACATCTTAAGTGTTGTTTGTACTCTTTAGTATATTCACTGAGATCAAGCATCTGAAATACAATAAATATCAATAGGCCTCTACCATACCATAGTGTTCATTTCCTTGTTCATTTTCATGGCTCCCCTGACACTGCTTTTTTTTTTTGGTTTTTCGAGTAGGGTCTCCTCGCTCTAGCCCAGGCTGACCTGGAATTCACTGTGTAGTCTCAGAGTGGCCTCAAACTCATGGGAGAGCCTCCTACCTCTGCCTCCCAAGTGCTGCGATTAAAGGCACGGCTGGCCAACAGTGCTTCTTAATGTGTTTTATTTCCAGTACCTTCTTGTTTTGATAAATTCAGAGCTAAAAAGCTCAAAGATCAATTGAACTAAGGAGACCCAAAACATTTTAGAATGCCTTTCCAAGGGTGTTTTCTTCTGCCAGCAACTCTTATCACACACACCACAAACACTTCTAAGTTCCTGCTGGCCAGTTGAGATGAAAGCCCTAACTTTTCTGTCTGAAAGGATGTTACACACATTCTAATAACTCACCTCTTCCTTGATAGAGTGTAGCAGCTGAATTGATATTATGTGAGTACATTTTATTTGTTCAGTATTGAAACCTGTGATTTATATGATATTTTCTTTTATTAGGGTTTTTTTTTTAATATTATCAGTTTGAGGCAGGGTCTCACTCTGCAGCCAGGCTAACCTTGAACTATATAATGTTTTCTTGAAGTTAGATTATATTATTGCAAAAACAATATCTGTTTTTAATGGTAAGGTCAAATATGAATGCTTTGCTCTTTACAATAAGTTTTTGTCTGCATTTAGATGATACAGTGAACTGGTATTCCAGTAGTGAAGAGGAAGAAGGAAGCAGTGTTAAGTCAATACTGAAAACATTACAGAAACAAACCAGAACCTTACAGAATCAGCAGCAGCCTTCCACAGAACTCAGCACTCCTACTGATCCAAGACTTGCTAAAGAGAAAAGTAAAGGAAATCAAGTGGCTGATCCTAGACTTAGGAACATCCCAAGGCAAGATGTAAGAAAGCCTTCTGGGTCTGTCCCGACGGGTCTTAGACTTGCATGGGATCCCAGGAAACTGAGAGGGAATGGAAGTGGACATGCGGGCTCTGCAGCTGCTGGAGCCAAGCTTGATGGGCACCATGCAAATGCTGGCACGAGTCTCAAACACAGAAGAGGAGATGATGATGATGAAGACACAGAAAGAGAACTGAGAGAGAAAGCCTTCTTAATACCTTTGGATGCTTCCCCTGGCGTAGTGCTCCCAGATCCAAGGTCACAGTTAAGACAGTTCAGTCACATCAAAATGGACATTGTCCTTACCAAGCCCAACTTTGCGAAACATATTGTGTGGGCCCCAGAAGACTTACTTCCAGTACCTTTACCTAAACCGGATCCAGTATCTTCAATCAACTTACCTCTGCCCCCTCTTATAGCTGACCAGAGGCTCAATAGGTTATGGAATACAAAAAGTGATCTTCATCAAAGTGCCCTGTCCCTTGATCCAAAATTAGTAGCCAAAGCCAAAATGAATCCAGCAAACAGAGAAAGCTATTTAGAACAATTTGGAGACCTACATAACCCAGGAAGTAAATTAGGTGATCCCAGGCTGCAGAAAAATTTTGATCCTAGGCTTCACAGACTGCCTAACACAGAGTCTCATCAAGCAGTTATGAAGGACTCACATACGTCAAAGAGTGCCCCTCACTTAGGGAAACCCAGCCCTGGCTCATCTCAGTCCTCAACAGCAGTAACTGGCAATGGGAGTCCTGGGACTCTGCCCCCATATGCCCCTAAACTCTCCTCTTCAGCTGCCCTTCCATTGGGCACTCCAAGTTCTGTTATTAGTGGTATTAGTTTGTATGACCCGAGGGAGAAGGGCTCATCATCGTCATCAGAGCTAGCAACAGTTTCTTTAGGAGAAAATGCAGAGAACCAGAAACAAAGTGGTGGTTTAAAAAACAGTGACAAAGACGAGCCTTCTCCTGGGGAAACAGTTCTACCAGAGAAAGCCACTCCAAACTTGGAAATCCCAGCTGACATACAGGCAGATACACTCAGGAGCTCTGGTAAGGCTCCAGTCCCAGCAGTGCACAGTCTTCCTGTTCAAGCCTTGGCAGGTTTAATTAGACCCCCATACAGTGATCCACGGCAGGCAAGGCCACCAGGACAGGTAAGCCCAAATCCAGACGATGAGCCCAGTAGAGAAACAGACGACAAATCTCTGAAAGAGGTTTTTAAAACTTTTGATCCAACTGCTTCACCGTTTTGTTAGCTATTGTGTAATTCAGCAGTTCTTTTCACTCCCGTGACCCTTGCAATCCTCTGCTGTTTTGTAACTGGTTTACCTCTATAGTTTATTTATTTTTAAATTATAAACATTTTTCAGCTGCTAGAACCACATGAAATTATATCCTCTAAAGCCTGTGGTATTTTATATAATATTTTTATAACTTTAAGAGACTGTAGTACAGAAACATTATCATGCTAGCTTCAGTAAAAGTACTTTTATTGTATATAAACCATCATGAGTTCAGTGCTCTGCTTGAATATATGCTGATTGTCTTTCGTAATCAATGTTTAGATATAAACGATACCACTTTTATATATGATTGTTTAGTTTCAAGCAATATGTTATACATTACTTTTGAGAAACAGTATTTTGACTAGGACCCTCTATTTGTTAGCACAGGACTGATTAGTATGTAATGCCAACTGCTAACTAAAATGTAATGAAATAAACAATTTTTAATCACAATTAGCAGCACAGTTCATGTTTAAGGGCATCACTTTATTGGCATTGGCAATACCATTTGTGTAAATGAAGCATTCAGATGTCGTAGCCTTTGAAAGTATTTTATCATATACTGTATCATAGACGTTGGAGGTCTATAAATAAAATGTTTTGCTAAAGTGAAAATTTTCCAAGCTTTCTAACATGTTTTAAATTTAATTTTTCATATTGAATAGTATGAGTATTACATTGTGACATTTATGTATTCCAGTGTTTTGTCATTAGTAGCATAATTTATATTATTTTTTCAAATGATGTAACTGCAATAATTGTATCTATCATGACTTTGGTAATTTTTAACCAAATCATAAAGAATTCAGTAAATTTGTAGTGACTATTACATGGATAATACTTAAATGTCTAAGTTCTATATTTTTTTCACACATAGCAAGAAAACACAGATGGCAGGTATAGTTAATTGTATTAGGTTACTAATAATTAACAATCTTTGCGATTTCACCTGACTGGCTCTGTAACGGGTATCACATGGTGCTCTGTTCACCATCCTCATAATTGAGAACTCCAAATTGATTAGAAATTGTATTTTATGGAAAATAACTTGTATTCATTCCTGTACGTTTATTTCAGATAATGGCAAATAATGGCAACTCTGTTTTATACATCTAATTTATAACAAAGTATTACACTGATGCACATATCTTGAACTTCAGGTGTATGACCATGTTGACTGGCAACAACTCCACTAAGTGACTTGAAGAGAAGCATTTTATTCTGAAACATAAAGTAGGTGGTGAAATTGATAAAAGGAGCTACCTTGAGAAGTGCTTTTAACAATACACAGAAAAGTTTTTTTGTTTTTATTTGTTGCTTCTGGATGACTTTTGAGGCTAAAGATGTTGTTTAAAGCCACAATAGAAAGTATCTTCTGACTTACTGTCCAAATGAGCATTGTTGTGAATTGAAAAATCAATGAAACAGATAAAACTGACAGGAAAATGCATTCCAAAATAGTATATTTTCCTCTTTTATCAAAATAAAGAAGACCAATAAAGTTGCTGGATTTCAGTAAACCAAAATTTAGCAAATCTTCTGCTCATGCATTTATCAGTATTATATTGTAATGCTGTTTATATTTTAAATATCACACAGGGCTGAGAAGATGGTTCAGTGCACTAAGTGCTCCCAGCTAGAGCTGGAGTGCCAGAGTTTGATCCCCAGACCCTATATAAAAAGCCAGAAGCCATGGTGGGCTTCTGTAATCCCAGCAGCTGACACTTAAGTATCATACAAAAAAGATAATTTGACTTGTTAAAGATCAGACCCTTTTTAAACTACAAAATGGGATGTTAGAAGACTAATTAGAAAGTAATATTTAAAAGTCAATGTAAATGATGTGATATTCATTGATTTGCTATTCTTGATCATCTGTTATGTTAAATAGTATCCTGAGTGTGATTTTCCAAGCAGGTTTGGTCTTAGTCTCAAGTTTGACAATATAGTTAGCATGAAAGGGCTGTATGTTTAAACTAGAGAGTTTTAGTTACGACATAGTTTTAAAAGCAAGATAATATTAGCTTGGGGACTATATGTCAGGTCCTGTCAAGAGATTCTGTCAGTATCTTTTTCTATTTTCTCATAAAAGTTTAACTTAGCTATTAAGACATACCAATGTTTTTAGAATTCATAGAATATACACTATCACAATGAATAGTAAGTTATGTCCTTAGAAGCTGTATATTTAGACATAACAGAAATAATTTCATGTTTTAGAAGATTCTAGATAAGCTCATCAGTTGAGCTGTCGCTGAAGTATTTTTTTTTCGAGGTAGGGTCTCACTCTAGCCCAGGCTGACCTAGAATTCACTATGTAGTCTCAGGGTGGTGATCCTCCTACCTCTGCCTCCCGAGTGCTGGGATTAAAGGCGTGCGCCACTACGCCCGGCTTGAAGTATTTTTTAATCCCTGCTTACGTTCATGTTGAAGAGTGGGATTTATCAGGGTATAAAATTGGGAACCAGAAGACATTTAGGTTTAGCAGGTTTTTTCCTATATCTTGAGTAGAACTTTATTTTATTCTGAACTTTGGAAACAAATCAGATTTTGGGGGTGATTCCCCAATCTCTAAGCAGTCCAAATGTATTTCAGTGTGGACCCTCTGTGTTTTTCAACCTAAGCTCCAAACCCCAGAACAAGGCTGCGGTGATTATGGAATGCCATCATTGTGAAATGATGTGTGCTTAGGTTTTTGTTTTTTAACTTGACATAGGACTTCAGATCATACTTAAGAGTGTGAGAACTATTGATTACTCAAGAAATTTTGATTAGGCTGAGTTTATTAGAAGGGAGAAGAAAAGAGAAGTTTCAAAGACTGGAAATTTAAAGACAATTCATATTCTTGCTCTGAGTTGCTTGTTTCAGTGTCTGGTTTCCTGTCTGTGAAATGTAGATAATCCCAAGAGATCACAGGTCTGCTATAGCAAGGGAATTATTTTTGTAAAGTATTTATAAATAAATGTAAAGTTGCTTTGTAACTTTCAAAAACATAATCCTTATGTTTCCGTAAGAATGAATTAAGTTGTGCAAAGTTGATCCAAAACAACATGGTATGGTTTGCATGGTTTACCAATCTTGTGAAGTTTCAGATGATGTGCACTGTCATCATAAGTAGAATTGCCTAGAAGTTGTTTCAAAGATGATTAACCCAACAACTTCACAGTTTTTAAATGTTGGTGTGTGA
>PVHP010017725.1:0-34166 GCA_004024765.1 Zapus hudsonius | reverse complement strand
GAAAGATTGTGAGAGCCGTGGTGGGGGAGACTGTCCAGAGGCATGGCACCCCTCAGTAACAACACACTTGGGCCAGGAGAACCTGGCTGAGTACTAGGATATCCAGGATCCCTTGCCACAAGGACTAATACAGACAGCCCACGGAGGAGGATATCCAACTGATCAGGGATGGGGAGGGGGGGAATTGGGGAATTTGGGATAACAACTCATGGTTTGCCCACTAAATAATGTAACTCATTATGGACAATAAAATTATATTTAAAAAAAAAAGAAATTCAAGGTAATGTGGGCTCAGCCAGGTAAGTGTTAGGAAGGCCCCTTTTGCTGGAAAGCCTTTGGGGAACATACCTACTTGGGTCTTGATCAATATACTAATGATTGTGAGCTTTACAATTTGGGAAGTTTGGGGTCGCATCTTTGACAGGGAGTTATTGGAAAATGGGCTGAGCAGGGAGAAGATGAATGACAGATATTCCAGGCTGGCCAGTTGGCAAGAATTCTTGGCTGGGTAGGGCAGGGCAGTGAGACTGGGAAGGAGATGTGGGGCATCTTCAAAGAAAGACAGCAGACCCTGGTGAGAGAGACACGTGGCGAGAAGTAGGAATGAGCTTTGGTATATTGGGTGACTGCAGGGCTAAGAGAGAAGAGGTGGTTTTGGGGGGAAATGACGAGTTTGGCCTTGGGCATGTGAAGCTCTGGCTGCCTCTGGGAGGGAAATTAGAGACATTGTACCAGGCTGCAGGAAATGTGGTTCTGCAGCTGGTTAGGAGACGCTGCTCTTTGCTGCACTCCATTAAATCTGAAGTAAAGAGTGAGGGGACCAGATGCTCATAATTTATATAAGTGTGGCCATCGTCACAGTTGCTCAGTGAATGGAGTATATCAGGATTGTTCCAGAAACTAAAGATGACTAAAGACTTTCTGCAACTCCAGTCTAAGCATGTTACAGAACTCACTTTCCTGTGGTGTACCTTCCAAGAGGGTTGTCCCCCACTGTCCTCAGGGTAGAGTCCAGCTCGTTAGCTTGATGGCCAGCTCCCTCAAAGACGAAAGCACCTCTGATTCAGTCTCACCTCATGTTCTCTGAGCCTTGTGCAATGTGGAGAACACACACACACACACACACACACACACACACACACACACACACACACACACGGTGGCGTCTGTAACTTGTACCTACCCCTTCCCTTTCCTGGAGTTTCTTCTGTCTTTCAACTCCCCCCCCTCAATACCGCATGACTTGTACAAGTCCAGATAAAATGGGTTTATTGACCTTTCCCCAAGGCTTGCAGCTTCAAGAAGGGAGTGGATGGATAGGTAGAGAGTTCAAATCTCATCTATGTTTAGCCCTTTTTCAAGGTACTTTTTCTTCAGTCTTCCTTTTCTCCTTTCTCCATCCCTTTCTTTTTTCATTCTTTTATTCATCTTTCTCTTCTCTTCTCCTCTCTTCTCCTCAGTTCTCCTCTTTTCTCCTCTTTTTTCCTCTCCTCTCCTCTTCTTCCTTCTTTCCTTTCTTTTTTTTTTTTTTGGAGAAAACATTGATAGTATTGGGAAAAAGCATGCAGTGACCTTGATTAGCTTTCTTCCTCCTTGGCCTCTTCCTCTTGATCATTTCCCCACCCCCCCCAAAGAATCAGGCTTATTAGCTGATTATCACCATGTCCATGGACCACCACATTCTAATAAAGCAAAGGAGGAGCTGAATGTTTTCAGAAGGTAGTGCTGGACTTGTGAATCAAATGAAGGGAGGTCCCCAGGCTGTCACAGGAGAGGGACCTCTGTGAGTAGAGAAGCTTTGAGGTCACTTTAAGTGTCACGGACCCCATGACCTAGGCAAGCAGAAGCAATGCGTGTAGTTAAAAGAAATCTAAGACTTTTGTTTCCTCAATTGAATGTAGGCAAAAGTTAATTTTTTGACCTCAGTTCATTTGTGCTATTATTTAAAAATGCCATAGGTTAGGTAGTCTATAAATAGCATAAATATATTATTGGGGCTGGAGAGACGGCTTAGTGGTTAAGGCACTTGCCTAAAAAGCCTAAGGACCTGGGTTTGATTCCCCAGCATCCATGTAAAGCCAGATGCACAAAGTGGTACATGCATCTGGAGTTTGTTTGCAGTGGCTGGGGGCCCTTGTGCACCCATTCTCTCTGTCTCTTTCTCTCTGCTTGCAAATAAATAAAATGTATTTAAAATCTATTATTAAGGTACAAGTAGATTCTATTTTTGGAGGGGGTGCTTTTTGGGTGTCCTTATGTGGTGCAAAGTATCAGGGATCTCTCTAGGGTCCATGTATATAGACACTGACCCATTTATGAGAGGTCATAACCTAACACCTCCCAAAGGCCTCCCTATACTAATATTATCACCCGGGAGGGTAGGATTTCAGCATGTGAATTTGGAGCATACAAACCTCTGTCACGGTGCACTCAGACTGTATGGACAGCTCTGAGTCTTTATGAAGAGTGATTCCTGATTCCTCACATTGTGGCAAAGCCATTACTACAGCATTCTGCCCGGGGAACTGTCATTTACTGATGTGTATTGAGTACTTAACTTGTGGCAGGCGCGAGGCTAAGTCAGCAGTTTTACATAGATTATTTTCCTTCATTCCTGTGGCAGATTCTGTTACCTCATTCATTTTACAGTTGCATGACTTTCCCTGAGGAGATAAGAACGAATGTCTACTTACTCCAGATATGGTACCAATGACAGACCAAAGAAAAGTTTCTACCCAAGTCCAGCTTGGCAAACCAAATGGACTTATTACGGTTACTTACCTTAGTAGCATGGGTGAGGGGTACAGGGACATAGGCTGCATCACCAAAGGACTTTCCCCAGCATAGGCGATGAGTTATAAATGCAGCATCCCTGGAATTCTGTGATCTACTTGCAGGCAGCGCCAATGGAGAGTCTCTCTTCTCTCTCAGAGCTTGTTTCCTGCTTAGATGACCGTGGGGGAGGGGATTGGGAATCTTAAGACTTTCTTAAGCTTCTTATACCTTTGGTTTGGTTGGTTGCTTGGTTTGTTTTTGATCCTCATTCTATTCCAGGCTTACTTGGAGCTCACTCTGAAGTGCAGGCTGGCCTAGAACTCATGGTGACACTCCTTTGTCAGTCTCCCAAGTGCTGGGATTGTAGGCATCAGCCGCCATGCCTGGCTTCCTGAGTCATTTAAGTTTCCTAAGTATCCTGAGAGTTGGAAGCTTCTCTCTCCCTCTTGGAGGGAATGTTCCCATTTGGAAGATATGGCTGTACTTCAACAGTTAAGGAAGCCTAGGAAAACAATGATTCTAACTTGGTCGAAGTCACAGAGCTGGTAGTCAAAGATGATGTCTGAAGTACCAGCCTCTCTTCTAAAGACTTTTCTGAATATGAACACTCAAAACATTCCAAATTGGGTAATTGTATGATTGTGCCTGTATTTGAAAATAGAAATTTGGTCATGATTTTAGGACTGATTGGAAATCTGCCACGACACGATGGTAACATAGCAGGATAATCTTTGGTTGGTGGGTATGGATTTCAAATGATCTCCAAAGTGCTGAGTTCTGTCCAGAGATTTTTTTTTCCTCCATGTTCAAACCAGCTGATTCTATGGTGTTCGGTTGGATATGCAAAATCTGTTATGGGAAATATTAGTGTTTCTAGATCTTTATCTAAATCATAACATTTGGTACAGTGGCTTGAATTTACATATCAAAGTTACTGAAAGTGAAATGATAAATAACTCATGAAGCAAAAATGTCTAAAGATAGCAGGATAATATGATCTGATGCTGCATGCATTTAAATTCAGAAGCCAATATTTCCTTTCAGAGAACCATTCAAATCAAATATGTGTTTGTTTCCAAGTAAAACATCCGAATCAAAAAATACTGTTCTTTCTGAGATTTTTTTTTTCCGTTCCTTTTGAATCTTTGAACTTGTCAAGAGGAATACCAGAATTGTCTAGTGAACAGACAGTTTTTGAATCTACTCCACTGGGTGCTTATCTTCTGCCTAAGTGATGATGAGATTTAGATCTTGTTTAACCTTCTGATTGACTTGGTGATCTCAGGAGCCACAGCTCACTCCCTTGCTAGACTTCTCTTTCTTCTACACTTGATTTCAGATTGCACGGCTTGTTTCGATTGTCCTGGAAAGGTTCATCTCAGGTTCAATTTGTGGCAATTGTACCCTTGAATTAGAACAAGATACTATTTTTGTGACCTCTCGGAAGCTTCACACTTCCCGTGGTCTAGAGATTTCTGTGCAGAATCTAAATGATGTCATCATACCTTTTCTCACAGCTTTTGTCAGGAGATAAGTTTTAATCAGCTTATCAACTGTGTCCACTGATGTGCAGAAGTGCCAGACTTCTTGGCAAGCACACATCTCTTCTTGGGGGACCTAGGGCTATCATGGGTTAGTGACCTATGGAAACAAAAATAACCTTCCATCTTCCTTAGAGAAATGTCAACAGATGATTTCACTCAGTGGATGTTACATGGATGGGGAGAAACCAAGACAGTTCAAGAAATGCCTCTGGACTGGAGCGATGGCTCAGCAGTTACAGCACTTGCCTGCAAAGCCTTAGGACCTGAATTAGATTCCCAGCACTGATATAAAGCCAGAGGCACAGGGTGTTGCATGCATCTGGAATTTGCAGTGGCCCTGGCATTCTCTTTGCCAGGGCTGGTAGCACATGCCTTTAATCCCAGCATTTGGGAGGCAGAGGTAAGAGGATCACGGTGAGTTTGAGGCCAGCTTGAGACTACAGAGTGAATTACAGGTCAGACTACATAATGAATTCCAAGCTAGAGTGAGACCCTACCTAAAAAAAAAGGAAATACTGCTTCTCATATAAATTTCGTACTATAGCCAATAACAAGAGAAAAAATGGGGTGATATTGTTAAGTTCAAGGGGAAGTTGAGGGAAACTGAATGTGGAAATTTATAGGCAAAGAGATACAAACAGGAAAACCAGAGCAGACAGACACAGGACTGAGTACTGGAAGATGTCATAATTCTCCCATAGATTCTGAGGTGAGAGTCCATAATTCTGATTCTTTCCTTGGGTTTTGGGAACCACACTGTATTAGCATATGCTGTTACTATAGTTTAGTTGCTGTACAGTTTCACAGACTTTGACTAGATGACTCTTCCTTGATAAGGTATGGCCACTCTGCTTTCGTTTTGTGGAAATGAAAGTTTCTTTTCTCATGAGACTTAAAGATTTTACAGAAGAGAGTAGCCATTTCTTTTTAATTTTTAAAATCGATCTTTATTTTTGCATTTCGGTTTTTAAAATGTTTCCTCGTGCTCCGTGTCAAAAATTAGAAAAAATATATAATTGGAGAACATAGGAAACATAAGGAAGAAAACAAGCCATGACTCATATTCGTACCACTTTTCTCCATTTTTGGCATCTAGGATAATATTCTGGCTGAATGAATTTAGGGTCCAACTGTGTATTAAGTTTCTTACTCCCCTTTGAAAATTGATCTTATCACTATATATTTCTAATTGACTATTCCCTTCTAGCTCTTAATTTATATAGATAGTTTCTTCTCATGGTGCATTAAGCTCATGTGGAGGTTTTGTCATTTGAGAAACGTTATAATGAAACATTTTTAGAAATTAATCTTTGGAAACACATGGTTATTTTAAGGCTTAAATCCTACAAATAGAAAGTGATGACCAAGATTATGTCTTTTAATCATATTTTGAGGTTCTTTTATTTTTTTATTTTCTTTATTTTTTATTTTTTATCTTTTATTTTTTATTTTTAAATTGATAATCTCCATTACTATGTACAATATATATGTACAATATAATATCATAATCCCTTCCCAACACTCTTCTTCGGCCATTACCCTCTTCTCCGAATGCCTTCTTTCCAACTAGTCTCTGATCATTTTGATGTCATTATTTTTTTCCCCTCTTACTTTGCAGATCTTATGTAGGGAGTGTCAGCCACTGTGAGGTCATGGATGCCATGATCACTTTGTTTCTGGAAGACAGAAGCAATCCTCCCTAGTATTTAGCTCTTATATTTTTCAACCATTTCTTACACAATGGTCTCTGAGCCTTGGAGAGTGTGATAGAGATACCCACGGTATAATCTCTTTGAGGATTTTATAGCTTTCCATGTTTCTCTGTCTCTAAAGCATGCTTTCCAGAAGGCTTGCCTGTCAGTTTCTGGGGCGTGTCTTAAAAATACCAATACTGGTTGAGTTGACCCAAGGTGGGGCTCCAGCATTAGGCTTTGCTGTTGTGTGTTTCCTTCTGGTGCTGGAACTCCAACCCCTAGCTTTATGCATGCTAGGCAAGTGTCTACCAATGAGCTGCAACCCTCATCCTTGCAGTCAGTCTTTCTGAATGTCATCTCATGTGAGAGCTGTGCATAGGCATCATATATGTGCATAAGTAATTTTATTCAAGTTCTCAAATTTGTTGATAGATGAAGTATTTTCTCATGGTTGCATCGTTGCATATTTTTTTTTCCTGTAACTCATTTCTGCTTTTGCTTAGGTCTTTGATTTTCTCTTTGATTAGATTAATTCATGGTTTATCTACTTTATTGTCTTTTCTCAAAGAACTAACACTTAGCTTTATGTCTTAATTTTGATGTTTCTGTATTTTTAATGAATTGATTTCTCTTTTGATCTTTATGATACCCTTCTTTCTGCTTCTTTACTTTCTTGCTTCTTGACTCCTTAATTGCTTGATTCTTATTTTCTTTCTTGCTCAGTTACTACAGTATTTAAGACTCTGAAATTTACTTCGAGTATACTTTGGCCCATCTCCATGTATTTTGATATGTGTTGGTTTTATTATTGCAATTCTGTAAAATTCTGTAATTGCTATTTTGCTTTCATTTTTTTGACCCAAAAACTATTTCCAAGCCATTGGAATAATTACTTTGTTCTACTTTTGAAATTAATTTCTGGTTTGTTATAATGTGAGAAGAGACTATAATGTATATTATTAATTTCCTCTTTTTGGAAATTAAATGGGGTTTTCTAGGTTGTGTTATATTGGTTGATTGTATAATTGTTTTGTGGGCATTAGAAAAGGAACTAAATCCTTTGTTTGCAGGACATAAAGCATGAATAAAGCTTTCACATTGATTTTAATATTATTAATCAAATCCTCTGCTTTAATTCTTATTATCATTTTGTGTAGTACATGCTATTATTTTCTTTCTTTCTCATATCATTAATTTACAGTAGTTTCAGTGAGCACCCTGCTCTTTGTTTTCCCGAGACAGGGTCTTGCCATGTTACCCAGGCTGGCTTCCAGATCTTTCCTCCTGTTGCCTTAGGTTCTTGAACGCTGGAATTACAGGCACATCCACCGCTCTCCCCTGCACACTCCCCCCCCCCAACACACTCAATTTGCAACAGATTTTTTCTTTGCAATATTTGATACTATGTAATTTTGACTACAGACATATTGGCATTGATGTATTTATGGTGGTTTTGTGCCATTTATCAATTTAAAAGTAAACATAAAAATAAAGTGTATTACTCTTCCTTTTACTGAGCCTAATTTAATAATCTATGAATAGAGTCATTTCTGCTCTCATTTTCTTTGGTTTATTTATTTTTTTTCTGGTGTATTTTTGTCTGCATTTTCCATCTTTGAGTTGGAGCTTTACTCTTCCTGGTGAAGATCATGTGCTCACTTTCATGGGTTTGGGGTTCATGTTGAAAAATCTTTCACTGTTAAGTTCATCCTGCCTATGCATGGTGGTTAATCTCCATTGTTAACTTTCCTGGACTTAGCGTCACCTGAGAGATGTACCTCTGGGCAGATCATGTGCTCACTTTCATGGGTTTGGGGTTCATGTTGAAAAGCTTTCACTGTTAAGTTCATCCTGCCTATGCATGGTGGTTAATCTCCATTGTTAACTTTCCTGGACTTAGCGCCACCTGAGAGATGTACCTCTGGGCATGTGCGTGATGGAAAGCCTCGTTCTGGGCATTGTTTTGTCTCAACAATGAAACGGTAACTAGTATGTTTTAGTTTTCATTGACTTTGATGTTTTAAGTCTGTGGTCAGTGTGTTATTAGTATTCCTGTTTGGTACTGGAAAGATTAAATTCTGCTTTCCTTTTTTAAAAAAAGTCAAAAGTGTGCTAGAGAGATGGCTTAGCAGTTGAAGGTGCTTGCTTGAAAAGCCTGATGACCCAGGTTCGAGTCCCCAAGACCCATGTAAAGCCAGATGCACAATGTGGCACATGCATCTTGGGGTTCATTTGCAATGGCAGGAGGCCCCAACCATCCTGTACTCAACTCTCTCTTAAAAGTTGTTGAGGGCTGGAGAGATGGCTCAAAGGTTAAGGCATGTGCCTCCAGTGCCTAAGGCCCCAGGTTCAATTCCCTAGGTCCCACATAAGCCAGACCACAAGGTGGTGGCTCTGGTGCGCTCTCTCTCTCTCTCTCTCTCTCTCTCTCTCTCTCTCTCTCTCTCTCTGCTTGAAAACGAATAAATAAAATCTTTTTTTAAAAAGTTGTTGAAAATTTAAAAGCGTAATTTAAAATTTTAAGCATTTTGTAGCTGTATTTGCACAATTGTTCCAGCTTTCTCACTGCAGGCAGAAAGAACTCAACCAAAGCAGCTTGTGGAAGAAAGGGTTCATTTTTGCTTACAGACTAGAGCAGAAGCTCCATGATGGCAGGGGAAATGATGGCATGAGCAGACCTTGGACCTCAGCTTCTGGCCAACTACAGTCTCAGGAGAGTGTGCCAGACACTGGCAAGGGGAAGCTAACCCTAAACCTGTAACCCCCATGAGCCCACCCCCCAACAACATACCTCCACAAGGTTCCAATTCCAAAATTGCCATCAGCTGGGGATCAAGCATTCAGGACACATAAATTTATGGGGGAGCCCTGAATTAAACCACCACAATAGTTTAAAGACTCGATTGTATTTTTTAAATTTCATCATTAATTTAAAGCAATTTCATCTCACACTTTTTCATTTTTTGTGACCTGAGGTTTTGGTTATTCAGAGTGGATCCAAGCTGTATCCACAACGTCTCATTAGCTTCAGCCCTCTGGAGTCCTTGTGGGTTTGGGAGTGCCATGGTCTTCATCCATGTCTATTTCTTGTTTCTTCTTCCCTTCTCTTCCTTCATGACTATCTTCCCTTTTCTCCTCAGTTTTTCCCTTTTACACATGAGTACTGAGTTAGCTAGGTGGAATACACTCCTTCAACCTCCTTGGTGGCTGTTCTGAATCTAGTGACCTAAGGAACAGCCTTCCCTTTCAGGTTACAAGCTTGCACAATTCTGTCTTTGTCTTCCATCCCGGGATGCCACGAGGGTGCTTCTCAATATTGGTTTTGTTTCAGTGACTCTTGCCTCCTGATTGTCACACTCAGACTTTAAGACCATGAATCGTTTCAATAAATATTTTCTTTTGTGTGTCACTGGCTATAGTTTCTACCTTGCTTTTTTTGTTTTTTGTTTTGTTTTTTGAGGTAGGGTCTCGCTCTAGCCCAGGCTGACCTGGAATTCACTCTGTAGTCTGAGGCTGGCCTGGAGTTCATGGTGATCCTCCTACCTCTGCCTCTTCCGAGGGTTGGGATTAAAGGCGTGCGCCACCATGCCCAGCTCTACCTTGCTTTCTTAATTCACTTTTTGGGCCTATACATTCCAAGTACTTGATATTTACTTTGAATATCCAGTGATGTACCTCAAATTGCTTTGATCCAGTTTTCACAGCCTTCTGATCCCAGTTGAATCTCAATTTTTTTTTTAAATTGTTGACTTGGCTCGTTGTATTCTTTCTGTGTTCTATAGAACCTGTTTCTTTCTTTCTTTCTTTCTTTTTTTTTTTTTTGGTTTTTTTGAGGTAGGCTCTCATTCTGGCCCAGGCTGACCTGGAATTCACTATGTAGTCTCAGGGTGGCCTTGAACTCATGGCAATCCTCCTATCTCTGCTTCCTGAGTGCTGGGATTAAAGGCGTGCGCCACCACGCCTGGCAGGACCTGTTTCTTTAACTTGTCTTCTGGGTCTCCTCACATCACGTGTTTGCTGTCTCCTTTCATACTTCAGGTTTTGACTTTTTATTTGTTTGTTTTCATGATTTCTCATTTTCTTTGAGATTTCAAAT
Organism: Zapus hudsonius; assembly: GCA_004024765.1. Lineage (NCBI taxonomy): Eukaryota > Metazoa > Chordata > Mammalia > Rodentia > Dipodidae > Zapus > Zapus hudsonius. The sequence goes on along the minus strand of PVHP010017725.1, from coordinate 24,057 downwards.
GATGGCTGCCCTGCTTTTTTTTTTCTGTCTTATAGAGTAAACTTTCATAAAACATCTTGTCTTGTTAACTCATTTTAAAACAGTACTATATATTTTCCATCCCGTTACTTATTCTGAAATACTCTGGTTGAGTTTTCTTTGATATGCAACTTGTTTTTTTAGACGCATCAATTCTCCCATGGAACCAGCAATGAGGGCCATCTTTGAGGTTTATATTCACTTCTCAACGATTTATTCTTTTGGGAAGTTGGGGAGGGAGAAAGGGGTAGTGCCTTTGGTTTATTACCACTAGGGGATTTTTCTTCTGTAGGCTTTGAAATACATGTATTTTTTCAAAATTATTGCATCGCATCTCAGAGCCAGTGATTTGAATACATATCACTTCTCATTATGGGATGAGGGTCCCAAATTGTCCCTCACCCTACCCCACACTGCTTCACGGTCCAGCCACACTGAGAAGTTGTCTTCTTTTAAAAAGACCATATTAAATATTGACTTCTCTGAGGTATGAGCTCAGAAGCATTTTTGTCCCTTCCCCAGCTTGCCTTCCTTTTGAAAATAACAATTTCAATGACTAAAATAAAACATCCTGATTGTATAAACCTCTGAAAGAACTTTAAAATACCCAACGAAAGAAACAAAAGCCCCGTATAGTCCCACCGTGTGGAAATAACAACTTCTTACTTTTTGGTCTTGTCTATTTGCCTACGTGTTTGTGTGTTAATATCATGTGACTAATAAACATGCAGTTTGGAAAGCTTTTTGCTTTTGTTTAGCAATGCATTGGAACAATTTCCCCAGGGGTCTAAATATTCTTTTTCATCATTAATTTTAATAACTGCATGGTACTCTTCTTCTCCTCGAGCTTACCTATGTTTCTTAATTACCTATAAAGAAATGCTGTGTATAGTGGCTAAACAGAAAGCAATGCTGCAGAGTGTATGCACTTGAAATAAATATAGAGTTGATTTATTATGCAAAGTGGCTAGGAAAATAGTGGGTGGTCTTAGTACACCTCCTTACAAATGTATATACACATATAGCTATGAAGACACATTACCTACTGTGAGGGCACCAGGTGTCCAGAGTCTTAAGTTGAGTCTAAACTCCCCACATCCCAAATGTGTGTACTGGGGGGGCTGCTCCATTAACCTTATTTTTCTCACCTAAGAAACAGGGAAAGAAAGGTAAGATCTGCCCTTGTATATCTTTCATAGCTATATCATTCCTCATAATTTTTAAATGGGCAAATGTCAGTAGAATCATTTATGTGATAAATAATGCCATATACTGCAGAGGCATAATTTGGGTGGCCAAAGTCGATTTGATTCCACTAATATTTATTAAGCAGCTATTTTGTGTAGAAACCAGTGTGGGTAAATCAATACAGGGGCACCACCCTGCACAGAGGACTCGTTATGAAAGTTTCATTTTTCTCAAATCAATGATCTTCTGGGTGACAGTGCGGGCTTCTTCTCATCACTCTGCTATGATTAATTCATTTATCATGTTAGGCTGACTTAATTATTTATTATGTCGTTTTGTTTATTTAATTTGCATCTCAATGGTAAGGGTGCTATATAGCTCAGCTTCCTGCAGAATCATATTAAGAAAGGTTTCTATGCCAATTGATGTAGGTTCCAGTAGTCTCTCAGGAGAAAAAAAAAATTTTTAATTAAAAAATAAAAAAATTCTGACCCAATGTTCAACCAGTTCTTTCTTGATCATTCTAGGAAGAAGTGAGCTGTGAATTATGCATTCTCATCTTTTGTCTGGTCAATGTTTGCGTATCTTCCTTTCCATAGAGAGGGAAGCTAATCTCTGGAGAAACAACTCTCTCAAACTCTTGATCTGTGGCTTACAGGAAAAGAAAGAAAAACTAACCATTGTTCCCTCAGACTTTGTGTGTGGGCCTTACTAGAGGTCACACAGGCAAGTGTCAGAGGTGATATTCACACTGAGCCTCCACAATCCACATGGATCTTTTGTAAATATAAAAGTTAATTATAATGACCACTTGGGGCTCCTCACCCTTCCACACCCAAACTAAGCCTAAGTGTGCTTTCATAGCCTCCCCAGTGACATGCGCACCTTTAGGGTTAATTGGGGGTCCTTAAGAGGAACTTGTATGTGCAAAGTAGTTCCAACTTCATGACCCACCAAGAAGGGTGAGGTTGTACTCCCTTCAACCAACCAGGCAAGGTCTCGCTGTAACCCAGGCTCACCTGGATCCACTATGGCGTCTCAAGCTGGCCTCAAACTCATGGTGATCCTCCTACCTCATTGCCTCAGTTCTGGGATTCAAGGTGTGTCCACCACATCTGGCTTGAGGGTCTCCTTTTAATTCAGTCTTAATCTTTATTGGTGAGTTACTTCAGCTGCTTCTCTGTCTCCTTCCTTCATTTCTTGTTTATCCCATCCAGGATTTGAGGATTTGGATTAATAGGCACCATTTATATCCTACCTGCTCTAATTACTATAGGCGATTAGCTAAGGAAGTTGCACAGAGTGAGCCTCTTTGTTCTTACCTGCAGCAGGTGGGAACTGCTTTGGGTTACTGGAAGGATTTAAAAATTGCACATGTGGATCCCAAGGTATAGGGTATAGCTCAGTGGGGAAGCATGTGTTTAGCATGAACGAGGTCCTGGGTTCGATTCCCAGCACACCATGATTAACAACAACAACAACAAAAAGGGTCTAGACATTGATGTTGCTTTCATGACTTTGTTCCTTCCTTCTTCTCCCTCTCCTCTGCCATGTTCTGGAAGTGTTCTCTTTCTTTCCTCTCTCTCCTCTCCCTCCATCCCTATTTCTGTGTGTGGTGTGTGTACCTGTGGGTGCACCTGTGATGTGCGTACGTGTGGAACCCAGAGGTTGACATCAAGTGTCTTCTTCCGTTTGTCTCTACCTTATTTTCTGAGACAGAGTCTCTCACTGGGCCCATAACTAACTGATTCGGTTAGACAGTCTAGTCTGCAAGCCCCAGGGGTTCTTCCATCTCTGCCTCCCCAGTGTTGAGATTATAGGTGGATACTACCATGCCCCTGCATTTGACATAGATGTCAGGCATCTGTACTCAGGTCCTTCTGCTTGGGTGGTAAACACCTTGTCCACTGAGCCATCTCCCCATCCTGAACAGCTCTCCCTTTGTTCTTTTTAGCCTGTGGTAAGATTGTCTCTTTTCCTATGCTCAACCACGGGAAAGAAAGGAGGGCTGAACTTGGTTAAGTAGGTGGCAATACATTAGATTGAAAAGTGGATGAAAGGAAAGAAAAAGCAAGAGACTGACTGGTTTTGAGGTACTGGGTTTCTACTCTGAATTAGTGTGGAAAAGATTAGACAGTCTTACTTCCCAGAGGTCTCAGTGAGTGTTGACATCTGTCCTCAGCACAGGGTATCCTCTTGCCCTAATTTTTCATGCCTAGTGTCTGGTTATGGCCATTGGGTCCTGTGATCCATGTCTCAGTGCTGAGAGGGAGTATGAAGGAGCTAAGTCCTCAAGTGCACATCAATATTGGCTGAGTCACTCGGTCCTGTGGGCTTACAAGACAGAGAGGGAACTAGAACCTGGGTCTCCTCGTTCCCCTGTGCTCATTCTCTTTCCTTTGCTATAAAGCTTCCAGTGCTTTCTCTGACTTAGAATCACTGGGTTGGTTTCTACTTTTAACTACTGATTTATTAGCTTGGAGTAGACTCACATGAGTGTCCCTGACCTGAACCATCTATCTAGCTAAACTAGTCCCACATTCCTGATCAATAGAAACTATGAGGTAATAAATGTTTGTGGTCTGAAGTCACAGAGATTGGGGTGATTTGTTTTGCAGCAATAACTAATATAATAGGAAATTTTCAGTGGCCATTACCCTTTACAGGTTCTGGCCTGTAACCATGTCACTGTGTCCTAGGTTTGCACTTGTCCTTTAAGTACTCATCTGAAGGGAATGCTAACCTCTCTATTAGTTCTTATAATGAAGAATGCTGCTTTTGAATTTTTTACTTTTAACATAGCTATACTTGTTTTAGAATTAAATCTCTCCTCTTAGTATGTCTAGGTCAGCCTCACCTTTTATGAACACATTAAGGGCTTTCCCTAAACAAAGGGTTGTTGCTTTTCTATGACAAATTCAACCATGCCTCTGAGTCAGCTGGTCCAAGTAAGCGGTAAGTGGTAACAACTGTTTCCCCATCACAGAACCTGAGCTCAGAGGGAAGGCCAGTGGCTTTTGCTTTGATCCAAGGTAGAGAGTAACAGACTGTCTGATAAGGGCCTTAGGCTGCTTCTTGGACAGTTGCACAGTTTTCCTAATAGGAGAGAAAATATAGGCACTCCCTTGGGTCTGGGACACAGCCACAGTAACCTGCCTCAAGAAGGGCATTTCTTTAAAGTTTTATGCTTTAGCTTAAAAATTCATGTGAATTTTTAATTCTTCCCATACATATATTCATGTGTGATTTGACATAAAAATGTTAGTTGGGCTAGTCTTAGTTATATATTAATAACAAATAAACTCCCAAATCTCAGTGATTTTTTTTGGGGGGGTCAGGATATGTGCTTGGTTCTAAGAATCCTTCAAATTTAGAGACAATACAAAAGTGTGTTGATCTAAATTCTAGTGCATCCTTGCGTTGGATTGTTTAATTTTATGCTCATTTTGGGGCAAGAAAGAAAAAAATTGTCAATGACTTAACACATCCACACAGTAACATTTGATTCGTCACAGTTCAGTGTGGCTTCTGTGGCTCCTGCAGTTGGTGACTCTGAGGTTCTTTTGTGACACTGACATTTGGTTTCTGAAGTTACTGTGGAAGAAAGTGAGCAAGAGAAAGTGTGGGATGTTATACAAGGTCTGTGGTCAGGCTTGGAAGTGGTCTTGCAAACAGCAACCCTCAGATGCTCAGTCCCTGTTATTATCATTATCATCATATCAAGAGCCCAGTCACATGGTGCTAAGAGACCTGCAAGACTTGGAATAAGAAATGGTATTTGATACATACATAGCACCATTTCTGTCACAGACATAATCCAAAGAATATTAGAAAGGTTTCTACTGTCCCATAACTTAATGGGTGATAGTGTGTTGCCTTGAGTCTATAATATGGGGAAATGTATAAGTAAGAGGGCTGTTGATATGCTTTGAGCTCTGTGTTCAGGCACATTCTCTTTGTGTCAGAACATCTCATGTTAATTGGTTAATTGGGTTTTCTCACTGTAGGACAAGTGACATCAGGATCAGCACCAAGCAGAGAGGTTCTGAATGCTCCAAGCAGGTGGCATTACAAGATATAAGATGGATGTTTGTGGGGTTTGGTGATGAGAAGTTAGGCTGTTTATGTCACGTGGTCTAGTTTTGTGTTTGGAGAAACGTTGATCAAAGAACATTGTGAGAAGACAGAGAATATTTCCTTCATCGTGAATATTTTAATTGTATTGATATGTGCCAAATGTTTCCCAAAGGCTTCCATGTTAAGGGCTTGGTTCACAATGTGGTGCTATTAGGAGGAGGTAGTAGAACCTTTCAGAGGTAGGGCCTACAGGGGACATCACAGAGGAAGTGATAAGATGAGCTAGAGTGCTGAATCCATAGCAAGCCCAATAACCTACGCAAGGGTAACGGAGACAAACTCTGAGGAGGGTACTCAGTCATAGAATGCTCAACACAAAAGCAGATTAAAACTCACCCACCATGGATTAGGAAAATTTGCAAGAGCCATGGTAGGGGGAATATCCAGAGGCACTCCCCTCCCCCCAAAAAACAGTCTGCTGCTTGCACAACTCATAGACCTCCACCCTATGGAGCATTCTGGCAATCCCATTGAGGAGAGTGGAATAAGTGCAGGGAGGAGGGAAGTGGGGGTACCAACTCAAGACTTGTACACACAGTTTCTATTTATAATATAAAATAGAGGTGGGACCTACTAGGAGGTCTTTAGTTGGGTTCTTGAGGGGGCTGGGGGGACCTCATTCTCTTCCTCTTCCTTTTATTCACTCCCTGCCCATGAGGAAAGTAGTTTTGTTCCCAGTAATAATTCACTGTTCCTCCACCATAGGTCTGAAAGCAAAGGGCTTATCAGATCTTGCACTAGAACCTCTGAAACTATGAGCTAAAATAAACATTTTTTCTTCATCGGTGAGTTATCTCAGATTCTTGCTACAGTCTTAGAAAGTCAATGGACACATATATAAATAAATTTAAAAGTTTCAAATTTTATTTCCTATAGGAGAGAGAGAGAGAGAGAGAGAGAGAGAGAGAGAGAGAGAGAGAGAGAGAGACCATATCAATAGTTCCTGTCCACAAGGTTTTCTAGAATCCTGTTGTGACCTCACCAAGTGGTCAGTCGGTCTCCTTTCTTCTTGAACCTGGTGACTGCCTTGATGAAGAGGATGAAGTGGGAGTGAACTCCATGATTTTCAATGTGAGGTGAGAGGAAAGGCCAGGCAGCTTTCCTTGTTTTCTTTCTTGAAGTGCTCATTTTGGAACTCTGAGCCACCCAGAGTTACATGGTAAACATGCGACCTTTTTAAGTGACTATAATCTGAAGAAACACAGGTAGTTCACATGGAAAAAATACTTGGGAGAAGCCAGAGATGACTTCATGAGGTGGAGACAACTCACCAACCATCGGATGCTTCAGTTCCTCTGTGACTACTATGGCATAAGTGACCCTCAGTCTAAACTGCTCAGCATAGCTGTTCTCAAATTCCTGACTCATGGAGCTCATAATTAAATGACTGTGATTGTTTCAGACAACTATATATTTTTAAAAAAATATTTATTTTTTGCAAGAGAGAGAGAGAGAGAGAGAGAGAGAGAGAGAGAGAGAGAGAGAGAGAGAGAAGAATGGAAACACCAGGGCTTCCAGCCCCTGCAAACAAACACCAGACACTTGTGCCACTTTGTGCATCTGGCTTTATGTGGTTATTGGGGAATCAAATCCTGGGTCATTAGGCTTTGCAGGCAAGTGCCTTAACCACTGATCCATCTCTCCAGCCCCAGACAACTATATTTGTTATAATTATTTTTATTTTTATGTGCTTTACAGTATGAATATATTGAATATTAGTCATTTTTTCCATCAGAGGGCCCTCCTCAGTGGAGTATTGGTATTCATTATGAAGTCATGGATGCACAGTCAGTCTCAGTGGGGAGGGGGGCAATTTCTGTCTCGGATACACCTTCAGTGGTAGTTTTAATGTATATCCCCCATAGACCCAGGTGTTTTATTAAAGCTTATAATTTGGGTCTCCAGATGGCTGGAGGAGGTGTCACTGGGGTGGATCTTGGGGTTCAACCTTAAGGTGTGTTTGGGGGAGGATCTGATTTCTAGCCAAAGGTATGCAGAGCAGCCTGAGCTCTGGCAGGGTCCCTGTTACTTGCTGCTCCTTTGTGCTTGCTGCTTTGGGTGTTTACAGGCTGTTTGGTTGTTTCTCTCTGCTTGGATGTATGGGAAGTAGCTTCTTCTGCCAGAGATGGAAGTTCCACTGGATCTGAATGAAATAAATCCCTTCATCCCCAAAACTATGTCTGGTTTGCATGTTCATGTGAGTAACGTGAAGCTGTCTGCAACACCTTCCCACCCTGTGGCTCTTACGTCTTACAGTCTCTCTACCCCCTCTTCTCGTCCGCAGTATTCCCTGAGCGGGTGTGTTATGAGTCTCCTTTAATGTTCAGCCCTCTGCAGCCTCTGAATCTGCTTTGATGGATTTGAGTTTCTTCATTGACAGACAGCAAGTCTTGATCTGACTAGTTATGCAGCAACAGGTCCCATATAGTTGTCCAACCCTCCAGTTTCTATTTTGGTTCAGTCACCTGGACACATGTCATAGAAACATTACACTGTGCTTTTTTGTGGGGGGTTTGTTTTTTGAGTCTTATTTGTTGAACAAAGACACTAACTCTCTTTTGCTCATCTCTGCCTCTTGACTTGCAGGAAGGAAGGCAAGAGAGAGAGCAGATGTAGGTGGGTCTGCTAGATCCTAGCCCAGTTTACCCAAAGCACTGAAAGATGGATTTCTTTCTTTCCCCAACCTTTACCATGATTGGCTTTGGTGAAAGAAACTCATGAGGTGGCATGGATATAAATACACACTAGTTATAACCCCAGCAACTTATCTAGAGCCAGTGGGAAGAATTTTTAATGTATAGATACCATGCAGTCCTACCCAGATTTCAAATTCTCCCCCTCAGTAACCTCTGTGCCTATGTTCTCCAAATCTCAGCACCAGCAAGGAACAGCTATGATTCCAGACTATGATTTAGAGCTAAGCTCAGAAGTCTTGTTTAATTGCTGATTTTTATTTATCTCTGAAATACTAATGTTAAATATTTTGACATAATTTCAAGGGAATTTGTGCCAAATAGGTTACTTCTAGTAAATAGAAAACCAAGAATGAATAACTTGTTTCCATTCTCACCCAAACATGAAAAAAATATTCTATTAAAAATTTGTTGGCCTTATGCAAAAAGAAATTAACCTGTTATTAATCCTAAAATAACTTTATGGGCAGTGGTTGTTTAAATCTGGTCTTAAAACCATCTTTTGGGACTTGACACTCCAGTAAGTAGAAGATAATCAATGGTGAGGCACATGTGAACCTGAGTTACATCTCCAGAACTCACATAAATAAGCCAGGTATGGTGACATGCACTTATGGTTCCCATGCTACAGAGGTGGAGACAGGTATACCTGGGGCTTACTGACCAAGTGCTCTACTTGCTTAGGGAGCTCCAGGCCAGTGAGAGACACAGTCTCAAACCAAGGAGGACCAGATTTGAAGAAACAGCCCCCGAGGTTGTCTCCTGGCCTCCATATGCATGCGTACACACACACATATCCTCAAAGAATTTACTTAAAATACTTCATTGTGGTAAATACAGCTGACATAAGGCTTACTATCTTAAGTAGTGACATTTACGTTATTTTAAAACCATCATGACCATCCATTAGCAGAATTTTTTCATCATTTTCAAAACAACTTACCAATTAAACAATACCTATACATTTTTCACCACCCATTCCTCAAAAACCACCAATCTCTATGGTCTGTCTCTGTAATTCACCTGTTGGAGCTATCATGTATAAACAGCCAGGCATACACAGAGTTCTGTCTTTCACTGGGATCTGTCTGGTTGCTCTTCACCACGCGACAGAGATGAGTAGCTGTGGTCACCTCTGTATGTCCTGAAGACCTGAAAATATTTGCTATCTAATACTCTCCAGAAAAAGTTTGCAGATTCTTGAACGGTATTGGGGGCTGACTGACCTCTATGATTATTTCATTTGTGTGGGAGAGGAGCCTCATTTCCATCCTGACAGGGATGGTCTTTTACAGTATAAATGTAACTAAGACCTTTAACTCTGCCTGGTCAAATTCTTACTGTTTTCAACCTGCTTCATTTTTGTAGTGAAAACAAAATGCAAAGCATTTGGGGGCTAGAGTTAATATGTATATCAAAATAGCTTAAAAATGAACTGTAATGTTTTACCCCAAATAAATGAAAGATATTTGAGGTGACAGATATGGTAATTACCCTACATTGATCATTCCACAAGATATACTCTGAAACATCACATTGTATTTCATACAAACAAGATCTTCCCATACAAGCATGAAGACCCGAGAGGGGATCCCCAGTACCCATGTACAGGTGAGCATAGTGACTGGCCTGAAGTCTCATCACTCAGAAAAGTACAACAGGATCCCTATTGTAAGCTGGTAAACTACTCTAGCTAAACCAGTGAGCCATAGGTTCAAGTGAGAGTCCCTGCCTGAATAAAGGATCAGGGAAACACTCAGCATCAAGCTTTGGTCTCCACATGCATACGCTCATGCACACGCACTGGACACATACGAATGTGCACACGCACAGAAAAACCATTGTAGAAAATGGCAAGAATGCCAGTCATTCGCTCCTGGCTTTGTGATTCCCTTTTCTATACCAGAAGCCCCTTCTGATCAATACTGCACACTTCACACAATTGTTTCCAAATTATGAAACTAAATCGTCCAACTTTGCCAGCTCCCTTTTCATTAGGCCGAGTAATGAATTCGTTCTTCTTATTTAGATTTTGACCTTTTTGTGTTATCTTTTATTCCTTCTATGAAGAAAAATAAGACTTAGACACAGAGTCTAAAACCGTGACAGTACCTGTTTTCAAAGTCATTTCTCATTTTATTATTGTGTTTGTTTAAAAATACAAGGGTGGGGGGTTGGGGAGATAGCTTAATGGTTAAAGGTGCTTGCTTGCAAAGCCTGAACAGTACAGGTTCGATTCTCCAATACCCACATTAAGCCAGATGCACAAAATGGTGCATGCGTCTGGAGTTTATTTCCAGTGGCAAGAAGCCCTGGCATATTAATTTTCTTTCTCTCTCTGTTTCTCTGCTTGTAAATTAATAATAAATAAAAATACTTAAAAATACAAGTTAGAATCTAGGGACATGGTTGAATAGTTAAGTGTTTGCTTTTGAAGTCTGCCAACTTGGGTTCACTTCCCTGGCACCCATTAAGTCAGATACAAAGGGACATACATCTTGAGAGTGTCCTTTGGCCTCTGGTCATGTGCCATGGTACAAACACCCAGCTCTTGGGGGACAGAGGTGGGAGGATCATGTGAGTTCAAGGCCACCCTGAGACTACATAGTAAAGTCCAGGTCAGCCTGGGCTAGAGCAAGACCCTACCTAGAAAAACAAAACCAAACAAAAAACTAAATAAAAATATTAATTATAATTAAAAATAAGAACCATAAAGGGATTCTATATCTTTAAAAATATTTAAAAATGCAAGCCAGCTGACCATTGTACCTTATTTTAAAAGATTTATCTTTTTTACCATCTGCCTGGACATGTTTTTTTTTTTTTTTTTTGATACAAGGTGGTGTCATTGAGTTATGTCGAAGTTTCTAGGGCATCATGGCTTTGAAACGTGTGTATGCATATATATGTTTACACACACACACACACACACACACACACACACACACACACCCATGCATGCATATGTTGGATCTCTAAAGTTTGCCCTTTATTGATTTGGGTTCATTTGTGTTTAATTTTACACATTTAAATAGAATCAAAATACTTTGTTCTCATCAAACTGACCAACCCCCTCAAACTAAAACAATGCCAATTCCCGTTTCTGTCAGCAACATATCCCATGAAGTTTCATGAAGAGCCGTATCATGCTGGTACTGAACAAAACCTCAGCATAGTATCTCTGACCAGGGTTGCCAGACGGTTCCCTAAAGACCCAAATGTTAAAGAACTGGCCGGTATATATATATATTTAGTATATATTTATTGTCCACAATGAGTTACATTATTTAGTGGGCAAATAATGAGTTGTTATCCCCAATTCCCCAATTCCCCCTCTCCCCATCCCCGATCAGCTGGATATCCTCCTCCGTGGGCTGTCTGTATTAGTCCTTGTGGCAGGGGATCCTGGATAGTCTAGTACTCAGCCCGGTCTTTGTTTTGAGACAAGGTCTCACTCTGTAGTCCAGTTTGACCTTGAGCTTGGGGCAGTCATCCTGTCAGACAAGTGTTCACCATAATACCTGGCTACCAAAATAATTTTGTTCCTTAAACTTCATAAAAGTAGACAGCAGGCCATACTCTCCTCTAAGTTATGATGTTCTTCTCCACAGTTGTTTACATGTTTTTCAGTGCATGATGCGTTACTGTTTGAAAAGGCGAGGGTTTCATCAGGTAGTAGATACCCGTACACGAGTGTAACTTAGGCATGATTTTTTGTTTCTGCCATAACCAGTAATAATAGCTGTGGGTAACAGCAAATGCTGACTACATCTTGCTCTTCACTGAGGCCTCTGCTGTTCATGCCTCGCCCCACAGTGCTGCGTGTTATTGTGGGGAGCTGAAGGCTCCACAAGACTCCATGCAATCTTCTGTGATTGGAGATCTCTCTCTGTTTCTCTTGCCCCCTTTCAAATTCTCAGTGATTTCATGAGTATGTCTCAAAATTCTAGTTTTAATGAGCAGCTTTTCCCATATGAAGTCTAGTTTAGGAAAATAAATGGAAAATGAGAGGAAAAAAAATCACAAAATGCATCCAGGAAGGGGGAATGGGTGTCTGAGAACTAGAATCAAGTGTTGTGGATGCAAAGCTCCTGGGAACAGCGGTCCTCACAGAGTTAAGAACCTGAGTTGGCCGGTGGGAGTGAGTGAAGGTTTGTGTAGTAAGCCAGAGCTACTTTCCAGGGTGCCACAGCCCCTGCTCCCCCAGTTCTAGCTAGGAGGCCCTCCTCAGTTTTGCTGGGGAAGTTCACCTTCCAGCTCCCATGCTGTGATTCAGAAAGGACCCTGGCCATATGCACCCAGATACCCTGAAAGCCCACTGAGCTGTCACTCTGGGACTTCCCACACCAGAGTTTCTCATCTCTCCCTGCTTGTGAATAGTTCTTAGTTTCTGGGTTTCATGTCTATGCTTGCTCTCGCATGGAAATTGTGCTCGCATCCATTTGTGAAATACTGACAGGTGTAGTTAATATAGAATGAAAAGTCCTTGGTCTTGAGATGATCAAAGAGTTGAAAAGTTCAAATCCACCTCTCTACTCGAATACAACCACAATCTGAGCAGTACATAGACCTAAGTTTGTAGTCTGTAAATGGACATAATAGTGTCCATTTTATGGTATTTCCCCATTCATTCAGTAATTCACTTAAGCAATGATTCTTGGGTGCCTTCTGTGTTCCAGACATTGTACTATGTTGTCATAAGTCTTGATGATGAATAATAGATGCTTAATTGATGTTGTAAGAATTAAGGATGAAGCATGGAATGTATTTGCATGTAATTATGTTTGCTTAATAGAACATAGGTGCTATTATCCCATGCTCAGGATCCTCACCGGTGTTGGCACCCCCAAGTCACAAGATAGACTGTGACCTTGTCAGACAGTTGTCCTCATTGATAGCATGTCCCACTGGATGGTTCATCTTTTGTCCTGGGGTCAAAATTTGGTGTCCATCTATGCTGCAAGTGACCAGACAACTCACATGTCTCACTAGGGTTCCTGTTTCAGGCACCCTGACTCTCCCGGTTTATTGCTTGGGAGAAGCATCTTATCAAAAGCCAGGGGCTCTTCTGGCTCTGTAGAGCATGTGTTTCTCCCCTGCACAAAGTGTGTCATGAACCTGTTGGTTCCCGTGAGATCTAAGACAGAGCTGCTGTATCCAGGGGGACTGGGAACCCTTGATAGATCAAAGTCAAAGGGAAGAAAACACATCTCCCTCCACAATACCCAAGACCCTATGCTTGGGAGAGCAGCCACACACTTTATATTATTATTATTATTGTTGTTGTTGTTGTTGTTGTTTTAAGACAGAATTTCACTCTGTAGCCAAGACTAGTCTAGAACTCACTGTTTAGCACAAGATTACCTCAAACTCATGATTCTCCTGCCTCAGCCTACTCAAATGCTGGAATTATAGGTATGTATCACCATGCCTAACCCCATACCTCTTTATTTAAATGTCACCACTATAAGAGCAAGCCAGGCACAGAGATCTTACTAGCCAAATGGACAAAAGGCAAGGTGATTGGGAAGAGGTGTCATGGTTTTGGGTCTGATGCCTTGGTTTTGTAGGTGTGCAAGTGAGGCCCATCAGATAAGGACATTTAATAGTTCTTTGTTTCAGTGATATATATATATATATATATATATATATATATATATATATATACAAAGCAACCCTTCTATGCTCACCCTTTGAGGACACCATGACAAGCAGGACAGACAGCCTGCAGAAACCAGTGCCCAGCTGTCCCCAGTGACAGATCTCACCTCCTGGCTCTCTCACCTCAGGCACTCTCTCTCAGATTCCTCTGGCTTCTGTGTATAACAGTGGAATTGCGCAGAAATGATGATTGTCATTTCCAAGACTTACTCATTAGAAGATGTTGCAGCTTCCACCCTGATGGCACTCTGTGTGGTATCCCTCCCTCCAGGGGGAGCCAGTGGTTCTGGAATGAGCAGACTCCTAAAGTGGTCCATGTGACCTTCATCTAGTAGCTATTCATATGAGGTCTCACAAGACTGTCACCTATAGGTGCTAGACATGGCAAGTGACAGGAAAGGGACTACCAAGGAATGCAGAAGCTGGAGGAAGAGAGATTTGCAGGGATCCTAAGGAGGAGCTGCTAGGAGGGAAGGAGACCTGGTATGGGCTCCTTCAGCTCGGCAGGGTTGGGTATGCTTGAAAACTAGAGAGTGGACAGGTGCTGGATTGGAACCTGAGTGATCAGTGTCCTACCAGGGGGAGCTGAAGAGGGGAGCAGAGGCCAAACCACAGGCCTGCCTAGTTATTGAACCACTCTGTTGGACAGAACTTTTCTGTATCATGGTGGCATTTTTTATCTTCATGGTCCAATAGCGTGGCCCATCAGCCACAGGTGGCTATTAAGGACTAGACGTGTGGCTAGTGCAAATGAGGAATTGAGTTCGAAGTTTTATTCAATGTCAGTGGATTTGAATTGAAATTGCCCTATGAGGCCTGGTGGATACTACCTGGGGGAGTGTTGACAGTTCCTGGGGAACCTGGAGGACAGGTTTCTAGCAGGGCAGTGGAGAAATGGATTTAAAGCCTGCAATGAAAGGTCAAGGGGCAGTAGAAATGGAGGAGTTTCTGGGAAGAGCCCACTGATGTCCCAGAAGGATGGATGAAAGATGGGAGAGAGAGAGAGGAAAGGATGAGGCGGAAGCAAGGGTTCCAGGAAAGAGACGATAGAGGCTCCACCAACAGCGTGGGTTCTATGGCCTCTTGCACCCTCCCAGGACCCCAGAACCACGTGGGATCTGAGCCAGTGATACAGAGGCTCCATTCCCACCCCAGCTTACCTGACGCAAGGAAGAGGCCCCATTACATCCGTTTGTGAGGCTGCAGATGGAGAATCCACTTGTTCACATACAGGAGAGTGTTTCTAGCTGCTGACACTCACAGAGGTCTCTTCCCACTGTATAGCTCTATTCTTGTAGCTCCAGTGCAGCTAGCTATCTGCATAGTTGTAATTACTTATTATCTATGCCTTATTAGCTTCTTCATCGGCAGAATGAGATGCAAATACTATCAACCTTGCATGAATTTCATGAGCCTCAAATCCGTGGAAACTACTTGTGGCAGTGAGTGCACGAGGGAGAACTTGAGGACTGCTTGGTGATCATTGTCACAGCATTGACTCTGGTTCAGGAACCCCTGTCTCTATACACTGGCATTTGACCTCATCTGATACCCAAGGCCTTTTCTGGGCCTGATCAAGAAACTGCTTCATGAATTCATGTGAAGGGGGATGCTGAGGTGGCATCCACCTGCGTACTGGAGAGGGGAGCAGTTAGAGGAAGGTGCTGGGGGTATTGTGTCCATTTTCGTCAAATGCCACTTGTCCCGAAATGGGCCAGTGGAGGAAACAGGATACTGGTTGGCGTTGGTGATAGCAGGTTAGCTTAAGGGAGCCTGGAAACATCTAGGGCCTGAGCTTCACATCCAGCAACAAACATACTTAGAAGGGTTTCCATTAGAAAAGGTAATCTGGCTGGAGGTTCAACCTGTGCTTGCTGTGACCTTTGGAAGGTCAAGCATATGCGCTGTGAGATGTTAATTGGGGCAGGGTCAGAACAGCATATTAATGCCAAGTACTAGTTAATACCATGTTGATATACTATCTTTCCTCCTGTTACTCCGTTCGTGAAATGAGTGATTTAAACAGATGAATGAAGTAATCACCTGTGAACTGGGCCTTACTACATTCTTAGACTCATTTCTCTCTGTTTTCACCTGCCAGGCACCTGAGGTTCACAGAGGTCAATTTATACTCATTTCCTATTTCTCTTTCCCTCATCCACTTGGCTTTATCTAGAACAGCCACTGGGCTGTTTCTGGAACAGGCATGGGCTGTTGTTAACGCTGAGAGAGCCTCTCCCTCACGTCTTCCAGGTACCATTGCATTTCATCTTCAATGAGTCAATCAGATGGTTCCAGTTAAACTTGATCCCCTCTTTTCTTTCTCCCACTCTGCATTACTTCCCCCCATTCACCAACATTAGTCTAAATAATTTAACTTTTGATCATATTTCCTAGTTTAGATCTATTTATCACCATTAAAAGATAAGCTCCCTGATGACGACAATCTTCATCCCGTGAAGGTCATACTCTGTGTGCCTTCTCTATTGTACAGCCTCCCATAGATCATGCATCCATCAAATGTTAAATGAATGAGCCTCCAGGCTCCCTGACTGCCGCTCAAGTCCCTCAACCCCAGTCTCACCTTTATTTCATCTTAGGATTCTCTCCATGGAACTGTGGAGTTGGCTGTGGCTCAGAGGGTAAAATGATGGCTGTGCAAGTGTGAGGGCCTGAGTTTGGATCTCTGACACCCACATAAACTACCAGGTGTAGTGGCGTGTGTCTATACATCTAGTGCTGAGGAGGCAGGGACAGCGAGATCCTAGGGCTTGCTGGTTGGCTGAATTGGTGAGGTACAGGTTCAGTGAGAGACTCTGTCTCAAAAAGAAGGTAGAGAGTGATTGAGGAAGACACTCAATATCAACTTCTGGCCCCCACATGACCATAAACACACTTGTATGAGTACCCTCCACTCCCCCTCACATATACCCAGACACATACAAATATGTGCACACACATGCATGCACACCACATGCATACACATGCCCAAAATAATTCCTTCTTCTGCCTCCCAAGTAAGTATATCCACTTGACCTTCATGTCTTTGTGTTTCTGTGTGTGTTTCTGTGTGTATGTGTGTACAGATGTGCCAGCCTGTGCACACGTAGAGGTGAGCGGAGAGCACCAGGTGTCCTCCACCATTGCACATCTGCTTGTGTGTGTATGTGTGTACAGATGTGGCAGCCTGTGGAGAGCACTAGGTGTCCCCCACCATTGCACATCTGCTGACCCTGGAGCCTTGGTAGTTTCAAGAGCCCCAGTGATTCTTTCATCTCGGCTTCCCATAGGACACATATCGATGTCTTTGGCCATGCCAAGCTATTTATGTAGATTCAGTCCCTCATGCTTGCACTCTTAACCATTGTACCATCTGTCCAACCCAACCACCATGACATGCTGTCCCTTGCTCCTCTTTCATGACTCCATTGCTCGGCTCTCCTCTGCCAACAGTGTTCCCGCTCTTCCTGCTAAAGACTCCCTCAGCCAACCTGATCTCCTTTGTCATCGTTGCTCTCTGGCTTTGCTTGCCACGGGAGAGTCATCACTCCTGAAGTTTCCTTCTCTTCATGCACATGCTTGGGCTCACGTCACCTTAGTCTGAGAAGTAGAATTGGTGTCAAGCTGAAGAACTGATCAAATTAAAGAACTTCTCCAAGACTCTTTTTCTCTAAAAATATGAGGAATGATATCTACCTGGGAAGTTTTGTAAGTATTAAAAATTATTATATACATGAGAACACATAGTAGGTGCTTGAAGAAAATGATGCTAAGGAACTATTGAGTGAGCTACTAGTCATGGATGGGGAGCTACAGTGTTAATTAAAGATATTTTATTTCAGTGTGCTGATTTTGGAATGGGAGATTGTTTTTGTTCCACATTAGAATAATGAGAAAGCTGTTATCTTTATTGGAATCTTTCTGCAGAAAGAGGAGAGCTGTACTTGTGTCAGAGATAATACTGGCTTTTTACAAGCCTCTGTGTGATAGACAATACCCGGGCCTTTTAACTGGTGTGCTTAGGACTTTTCTCTCTGTCTCTTTATATGGTCTGTCAATTTCAGTCTTGCTTTAGCTTCTGGATGACTTTCGTGGCATTTGGCTGGTTCTTTGTGGATTGTAGAGATGTGTGTGTGTGTGTGTGTGTGTGTGTGTGTGTGTATGTGTCTGTATATACATGAACATTTGTGCACACGGACATACCTAATGAACCCTGGATGCTGTGTGTCTGTGTACCTGTGGATATATCATGTCAGGAAACATGTCTGAATACAGATAATGGGTGAACACACCTGTCTTTATTGGCATTAATGTGATTATATGTGAACATAGTCTACCATGTGGGAAAAGTCCCAAGAGTGTGGCAGACTAGTCTGGGGGCTGAGAAGAAGATGGTGATGTCCAGGGGGATGTCACCCACGTTAAACAGGGTACACAGAACAAGGCCCAGGCCTTCCAAACTAGGCTGTCAAAGCAAAGCAGGCAATGAGTCATACACAGTGCCCTCAGGTAGAAAGTGAGAGTCACTGGGCACCAGCTCTAAGGGGCTTGAAACCACTTTTCCAGTGGCCCGTGGGTAGAGGCTCTGGTCACCTACCTACTTAATAGATTATATTCTCTCTGAGAGTGTGACATGGGCATTCCCAGATCCTGGGAAGAAGTCAGGACTCAGGAAATAGCCATGCTGATGTCTTGCGCACAGCTCAGAGATAGATGTCCCTGTGAGAGTGAACTTGGCATCCTGTGGGACTTCTGAGAGGCAGATCATCCATCGGCTGCTGCCTGTACTTCCACTGTAGCTCTGCCCTTGGCAAGGCACTTGGTGACCTTAGGGAGCTGCTCAGCCCCCTGTGGCTGATGAAGGGATTCAAAAGCAGGATGATGTAAATAAGAGTGCTCAGAAGCTTAGCTGTGTGACTGGCAGAGGTACTTGGAGCAACAAGATATCTTCCTTCCCAACTCAGCTGCGGCATGATTTCCAGCCCCAAGAATCTGCAGGGCCCTGGGGGGTGGGAGTGTGATTAAAGTGGGGTATAAACAACAAGTGGACTAATGAATTGTTAGGGGTCATGTTTTAGGGACTTTTTGGATCTGAAAGTGCACACAGAGAAAGTGCACACAGAGAGCAGAGTTTGGAATAAAAGCAGAAGAGAGAAAGCCTTTGGAAGATGAGGTGATTACAGTAAGCAGAATCACCAGAGCCAGCCTGGGGTCTGGGTCACCATATATAAAGCCCAGCTGCTCTCTGACCCTGGCTGGCTATGTGATCATGGGCAGGTCACCCCACTTCTCTGGGGTTGGTGGGTAATGGTGTTATGCCTATTTCCTAAGTCCTGGGGCATTAAGAAGTACACCCATGGCTGGAGAAATGGCTCAGTGGTTAAAGGCACTTGCTTACAAAGTCTGACAGCCCCAGTTCAATTCCCTATTACCAAGTACCCAGATGCACAAAATAGCACATGTGTCTAGAGTCCGTTTGCAGAACAAGAGGCCCTGGCATGCTCATACTCTCACTTGCAAGGAAATAAACGAATTAAAATAAAAAGAAACCTGTGTCTGATGGAGAAGTTTCTCTGCCCATAGATCTCCAACTTGACTTCCATTTGATAAAAGCAGTGATGGTAATCGAGATCATGTCCCTAGAGGGCTGTGTGAGTGAGGATGGGAAGGATGAAGGTCGCTCTGGTTGGGACATCCCAGGGGTGAGGAGACAGAGCTGACCACTCTACCCTGTTCCCCTTTGCTCATTTGACTTAGTCTACACAGTCCTCCTGCCATCTCAGAGGCTCTTGCATTCAGGGCCTTTGCACTGTGTACTTCTGATTTCCTAGGCATCTTTAGTTCTGCATGTTTGGCTCCTTCACACACTTGGAACCAGTTTCCCATTCCTCCCACTCCTCCAGACCTTCAAGGACTATCCTGGCCAAGTGTCCTAGTTCAGCCACCCTCTGCCAAACTCTGTTCTTATGTCTTTTCTAATATCATGATATGGTTGATTGCTTCCCATCCTTTTCAGTGTGGTGTCTCCACTCTCTCAACCTGGTCCTGGCTACACCATGATGCTAGGTGAATATAGATATTTGGTGTGAATAGAGTAGAGATGCCTGGTGGGGTGGAGAGGGGAGTGGGGGGTACCTCTGGGCCCATGTAAAGAAGGTATTTCATACTTTAAGGACTGAGGCCTCCTTCACCAGGGGTGTCTGAGCTAAGACAGTAGCCCACATGCTGGTGATGCTGTATAAAGCTTGTGGGAAGTCATATCTCCCTTCGGAAGAGGGTCAAGCCTTCGTGATACCTGCTGGTCCGCAGCTTCTTCCTGTGGGTCTGTCTGCTCTGTGGCTGGAAGCAGCTGGGCGATTCTGGGAGAGTGGGACCTTTTCTGATTGGCTTGGAGACTCATTTGCTAGTGCTCAGCCTTCCCACCCCCCACTCCCACCCAAGTTCATTGTAAGAAGCATGAAATAGAAATGGACAAGGATTCTGGGCCTGATGGTGTTTAGATAGGTTTTGCCTTTTAACAAACTATTCCGCAACTGAGTGGCTGAAACTAACTGACTTTTGACTTCATTTGTGGTTGTGTGGGCCTCGTAGGGTTTCTTCCACCCTGGCCAGTGTACTTGGTCTCTGCTTGGAGTTTTCATATCTGAAGTGCTATCTCATTATCTCTGGTATTTGCCAGGCTGTCACTGGGGAGCCTTGATTCTCTTCTGGTGGGTTCCCAGCCTGCAGTGGGCCAGCTTAGCTTCAGATTTAGGATGCGTTTAGTTTCCAAGTGTGACACGAAGGCAAGTCCTATGCACCGGGCACCTTTGCAAATCTCTCCTTGTAGGACATTGGTTGATGTCTTATTGACTAAAGAAATTTAGATTGCCAGGCCCAAGTCGGTATGGGAAGTGGTGACCCAAGGACATGGTTATAGGAGGTAGAAGCAGCAGGGAGTCCTATTAGGAAAGAGATGAGATGTGGTCATTTTTTGAGAGGGTTTGCTGCCCAGGACCATGGACCCCTGTTGCCAGGGAAACTCAAAGCCACCGGGTTATGCCTTGACTCCTATAGAAGAGCAGGTCGACAAAGAACAGCCCCTCCCTTAGAGACCATTACTTATCCCCATGTAGTCTGTGCCCAGACACACCCTGTGCCCCAAAAGCTCAGAAAAGGGAGCACCTCACTGTGTCCTCCTGATTTCCTGGTCTCTGTCTCTCTTTTCCTCTGAAGCTCAGTATGTCACTTGGCAGAATGCTTCCAACTCTTCTAAGAAAAGCTGCGACTCTAGGAGGAAATGTCCTCTCAGCTCCTCTGTCACACCAGGCTGCTCTCCCGCCCATTTCTGCTTTTTATCAGCTACA
This sequence comes from Zapus hudsonius, assembly GCA_004024765.1. Taxonomy (NCBI): domain Eukaryota; kingdom Metazoa; phylum Chordata; class Mammalia; order Rodentia; family Dipodidae; genus Zapus; species Zapus hudsonius. Next base: position 3,014 of record PVHP010017725.1, on the reverse strand, counting down.
TGCACGGTCTCATCCATCCCATGAGAGGTTCCATCTGCTTCTTAAAATAAAGGTCTTTATTGCTTCCTTTCCATGGATAGGGACCCTGAGGTTCAAGGAAGTTGAAGGAAGTGCATTCATATCGAAGAAAGTGTCTGTGGAAAACTGTGGGAGACAAATTGAACCAGGAAGGATGATGGAGTCCAAGGCTATTGTGTAGTTGAGAGACCAAACCCAGGTTTGCAAAACCAGAGGGGGAGGGATAAGAGGCGGGATTCTGAAATTGCTTGTATTTGTTAATAGTTCTTAGCAAGGGAAAAAGTAAACATGCCCATCAGAGTTCATGACAGCAGAGAGCTTTCAAAGTTGAATCAAAGCTGCTCACACATTCTGATTCCCTTCCTTTCTCCCTCCCTCCCTTTTCTCTCTCTCCATCTTCTCTCTCTCCATCCTCTCTCCCTCCCTCTCTCTCTCTCTCTCTCTCTCTCTCTCTCTCTCTCTCTCTCTCTCTCTCTCTATCTCTCTGCCACTTAGCACAGGCTCCTCCTGCCTGAGCCTCCTGAGCTCTGGAATTACTGGCATGTACTATCCTTTGATACTTACATTTCGAAGGAAAGTCCTAAAGAAAGACATTTCTTGGGTTGTAACACTGGTACAGAGCCAAGAGATCATCATGCATTTCAAAGGAGCAGAAAAAGAATGTTTGCATTTGCATTTTATAAAGTCAATGTTCTGGAAAAAAAATGGGGCGGAGGGGCTATAGTCAGGAAGAAATTTGTGTGAAGTTAAGTAAAGCTGAGAGGAACCTTAATGCCATTTTGACCAGAACCAAGATTAAAACCCAGGACCACAGGTACCCCCCTCTTTGATTTCTAGTGGCCTCAGACAAAGTACTGAATTTTAGAGAGGTGGGGTGGTCACCATGTTAAGGCAGCTTGGACAGCTTTGTGTGTGTGTGGGGGGAGTCTTCTGATTTGAATAAGAACATGTATTTAACACATTGATGGCACCTCTAAAACTGCAGATGTGAGCATATGGAAATAAAAGTCGATCTTAAAATAAGCTGTGGAAGCTTCTAGATCTGCAATGTCAGAGATAGAAGGGCTCAAGAGTCTGAGTTTGTCTAATCCCCTGCATGCACAGGTGGGAACGAGGTCTTGTCTAAATCAGGGTAGGAGACTCCTGTTCTTCCTCCCCCATCCTCCAAGGCTTTGCACCAGTGGTGAGTCCTGTTTGCCTTTCTTCCCCACCCTTTCTTTTCTTTTTAAAGGCTCACTGGCAGCGACTGCTCCAAGGCAGAAAATGTATTCATTTAAATGACTTCGTTTGGAAATAGAAGCTTGAATAATGATGTTACCATTTATAATTGCTCTGATTAACCACACCACGTTTTGCAGTTTAGAATAAAAAAAGCCTCATTTCTTTTGTGATGTGAATTTTAATTGGTTTCTCTCAGGAAGACCCCTCCAGGCTGACTTATATACTCCCTAGCTACTGGAACATCACAAAGATCCCCTCCAGGCATACCTGTGTGCTCTTGGCTCCTTGGCTGAGGTTTGGGGCTGGACATTGGGAAGCTGTTCTGGGAGCTCCTGGATGATGTGGGATTTGGGGACAGATGCTGTCTGCTTGTTTAGTCACTCACCTTTGGATTGAAATTGAAAACTTCCCTGGGGGATCAATCAAAGCGCTCGGGGTCTCCAAAGGCCTGACTGGAGACCCAGGATAAAGGGATTTGGAACTTTTCTAATGCCTTCTGATACACACTGTAGTGTGCACACATGATTACAGAGGGGGCAGGATCATCCATAATTTATCTGCCAGTGAAGGTGTCTTTTCAGGTGGATTTCTATTTTTTCACCTTAAAAGTATTTCAGTTATTGTTTGACATTGCATCCATACAAACTAAGGGATAGCAGTGGGAAAGACAAGAGTTTCAGTAAGTATAGGTGAATATTTATTTGATCTCAGGGGAAGCAAGGGATTTCTGAATATAAAAGCCAAGGAATAAATTATAAGATTATAGGATGATGGATTTTGCAACATCAATGTTTGTAGGTGAAACTACAATCACAGAAAATTCAAAAGGAGAGCCACTTGAAGAAGATATTTACAACATATAAGATTCACAGCACTAAATTTTTCTTAATACATAAAGAGCAGCAGTAAACCACAGAAAGACCAGTTGTGACGGGTCAGGCAGCTCCATAGACCCCCTCCCCTAGAGTGGGAGGTGTCTCTAGCCAGAGCCCAAACCTAGGAGCTAAAACTGATTGGTCAGATATAGACCAATCAGCTGTCTCTTTGACTCACCTGGGAGAACTTAAAATTAACTTCCCTAGGACAAAGGTTCTCTCTTTCCCACATGACAAGCCAGCAGAAGGACCACTGAATCTCCAGGCTTTAGAAAGGTAAGGCCTTCCCCCACCCCAGCCTAATGGAGCCTTTCCCCACCCCTAATGGCTGGGGTGGGGGAAGGCTCCAGATTTTCTCCACATGAACCTCTCCTTCTCTTGATGGGAGCCCTCTGTTATTTTTAATTCTGCTGCTTATTTAGCTGAACAGCATAAATTCTGTTAAACTCTCTACGTTTTCTCCCCACACTGGTGGCTGGAGAACTCTGTAACTCCCCATGTTCCCTTAAATAATAAAGTCTCCCACTATACCTTACTATCTTTTTGTCTATGATTTTAATTCTTTAACTTTGTAGACAAGAATTCAGGTACTCCATAAATTTTGGGGTGCATTGAAACTTTTGCTGGGCATTATCTAAATTCTAACCCCCTAGCTCAGCCCACTACACGGTGTCTTGATAGAAAAGTAAGAAAGAGGTATGGATTGACAATTCATGTAAGGAAAATTGTCACAATCAATAAAAATCTGAAAAACAACTCAGCTTTCCGACTTAAATGTAAATTAAAAAAGAAAAGAAGTGTCATTTCTCTACACTTACATCAACAACAGTTTACACAATGCTATTGTTGAGGATGAAATGATGAGCTTATGAAGAATGTACATTCCTGCAGTGTTTCCAG
>PVHP010017724.1:0-34151 GCA_004024765.1 Zapus hudsonius | reverse complement strand
CTTGGGACTTGAGCCCAGGCTGACAGGCTTTGCAAGCAAATGTCTTTAACCACAGAGAGCAATCTTCCCAGCCCTATTGTATTTTTCCCTAATGTTATCTTTTTCCTGGTTGTTTATTTGTGTTGTGTTGAAATTTGGACTAATAACTTCTTTGGAGGTTACTGTTTGAATTCTGTGCATTTGTTCTCTCCACATTTTCCCTCTGTCCTTCTACAAAGAAAAACGACAGTGTATTTAGCTCCCCCTCCCCCTTCTCAAAGCTAAATGTTGGCCCATCCTTTCCTGGTATGTGATCTCAGGAAAATGTCACTCACTGGCATTCAGTTACTCTTTGAATTGCCCCTTTTCATCTGGGCTGTTCTTCCCTAGTCCAGCTATAATTACCATCTGATGGACTGTTACTGGATCCTGTTTCTCTTGGGCATCTGTTGCCCTAGGAAATTGCATTATTCTCCCAGCACCTGCTAGGTTTCCCCATATGATTGTCTCCCGAGCCCGTTGCTTAAACTTGGTAACTTTCACTGACAGTGGTCAGACCTTCCCTGGTTGAATTCATGGTTGTTACGTGTGCTGTGTTTTGACAAGCAGGGTTTTGTTGTTGTTGGTTTTGTTTTGTATTTTTGGTTTAGCATTTCCTTGAGAGATAACTCTAAAAACACAAGTCTGCATTATACGTCACTATCTAGGTACTTATTATTATTGTGTTCGTGGTAGATCAAGTCATCTTGCAAAATAGTTACCTCTAGAACCATTTTTGCAACGAGGAGGGTAGTAAATGGCTTGTCCATAGCTAATTCATTGACAGTTCTTCCAACCTGGCAGTTGGTTGCCCAAACTCCCACCCTTAGCCATGACCTACAGCATAGGCTTGCCAGTGTCATGATTCATTCATCCTAGGAGATGACACCATAGAATTAGAAGGTAGCTTGACCTTATTGAGTTGCCCAGGTCTTCGGCACCTGCTACTTCAGTGAAAGGTGACCCATAAACCATTGACCACCCTCCCCAGCCAGTGTGAATGGCCCTCTAGATAGAGCACCCACTCGTGGGCTTTGATCCTGACCCTGGCTGGATGAGCCCAGGTTGACGTACCAAGGCAGTGTTGGAATACGAACAGATCCAGGCTGCCCATAATTCTGTCTGTGCTGTATCAGCATATTGTTACAAATGTTTCAGAATTATGGTGGCAGCTGCTAGGGAAAGATGAAAAAAATGTGCCTCCAGATGGAAGTTGTGGGATCAACTTCTCAGGATTCAGCTCCATGTTGAACGTGGTTCAACAGTGTTCTTCGAAAGCATCGAGGGAAGGGGTGCCTGTCACGAAAGTGACTGAGTTATACTTGAGGTGTGGGAGTGGAGGGCCTGGATGAAATACGAGCTAGAAGCACACCTGACAATCCCTGGATGGTGTTTAGAAGTCAGGCTGTCATAGGATGACAAATAATAAGAACAGAAATTATAAAAAAGTAATTTCAGTGTCTCAGTATTTTTACAAATCAATTTGCAGTATCTTATCTTTATTCTCTAGAACAAACATTGCAGAACAGTCTCTTCCTCTGACAGATTTATTGTGATATAACTCATGTATATTAAATACATATCATGTAAATTACCCTTTTGTCTTGTACAATGTAGTGACTTTCAGTGTACTCGCAGATTTGTGAAACCATTGCCACTGTCACTTGGAGCATTTTCCCTCTCACTCTCACTTTCTTCCTGCATCCTTAGACAAATCTACTTTTTGTCTCCATGAATTGACTTATTCTGGACACTTCATATGATGTGTGGTATTCTGTGATCTGCTTCTTTAACTTAGCCTAGTCTTAAAGTGTGTCCACGCTATAGCATATACCTCTGCTAAAGCAAATCCTGTTGTATGGATAATACCATGTTCTATTTATCATCTCCTGGCTGTTGGACATCCCAGTGTTTGTGATGCATAATGTTACTATGAAAATTCACATACATGTTTTTGTGTAGATGTATGCTTTCATTTCTCTTAGCTCTATATCCTGGAAGTGGACTTGTTGAGTCTGCCAAGAGACCACCAGTTTCATAGGCTCTCACTCTTAGATTAGATCTAGTGTTCCAGCCAGTCAACAGTAAAATGCTGGCCACCTTAGGCCAGTGAGTGATGCCTGACATACCTGACTCCTTCTGGTTTCCAGAACTCCATGAGAGCTTCATACTCACGTAGACTCTGCTGCTAAAGAGAGCTTAATGTGCTTTCAAAAACATAAATGTGGTCTGGAGAGATAGATGGCTTAGTGGTTAAGGTGCTTGCCTGCAAAGCCTGATAACTGAGGTTCAGTTCCCTAGTACCCCATGTAAAGCCAGATGCACAAAGAGGCACATGCATCTGGAGTTTTTAACAGCTAGAGGCCCTGGCACTCTCTCTCTCTCTCTCTCTCTCTCTCTCTCTCTCTCTCTCTCTCTCTGCATGCAAATAATTTAATACTTTAAAAAAGCAGAATTATTGCTACAATAAAATCTCACATTCTTTACCCTGAATCACCAGGCTCTTGTGTTTCTGGGGACATTCAAGGGAGGCTGGACAGCTAAGAAAATGGCCTATGGGTAAGTGAAGGACTTCTGTCTCTCTAGGCCACCAGCGAATCCTCTGTTCAGTACACCTTCAGTAATGGTCTTGCCCTTAAAAAGAGCTGCCAAAATTCTCAATTGAGAAAGAAAAGTCCCAAGGCTTTGCTGGGTGTTGATAGAGTTCTTGCCACAACTCAGCAAGGAGAAAGATACATCCTGTTGTCTGCAGAGCCAAAGTAACAAATGGTCCAGAAGTGCCTCCAAAGCGTCCACTACCTGCCACAGAGCTGTGTAAAGCCTGCGGCTGGGCACGGCTTCAGGTGGCCCTGAGCTCCCAGGCTGAAACGGGCCATCATGGCTGAGTGGCTTCTCTAGAGTCCACCCCAGGAGGCTTGGCTCTGTGGGTTTTTTAAGTAGCTGGGACTGGGGACAATTAGAGCTGCAGATGCTGACTAGAGAAGTTACATTTCCTGCTTGATTAAAAATAAATCATGAAAGAAGCAGAACTGTGGTAGAAAAAATAAAGACAGAGAAATCAACAAAATCCTCAAGCAAGTATTGTTAACCACTGATCCGTCTTCCTAGCCCTGGATCCACCCCTTCTTTCCTATATGAAGATCATCTTTTTAATACCATGGTGCATAGATGATTTTCAGTGAAAGGGCCTCCCATGTATACAATGGAGTGTGGTGTCATAATGCTTTGAAACATGCCTTGTCCCTTAGTGTGTTGGCTTGTCTGTTGGGTTCACTAAGTGTTTGCACACAGCTAACGAAGCCCTTCTCCATTCGCTAGCAGTACCCAACACTGGACGAAGGAACCTGTTTTCTTTGGGCTGGGCTCTGCGTTCTACTTCCATGGGTCTGGTCCTCTCACCCTCATGCATGTTTGCAATTGGGGCAACTGAGGTGAGGGAAGATCTGGAATGCCAGTGAACATTAAGTCCGAGGGGCTTGTGGGAAAATGTCATGAAGCCCCTTGATTTTGTCTCCTGTTGACATTCAGCATGTCCGGACTTCCTCCTGCACCCAGATGGAAAGTGGACAAGTCTGTGACTTTTCTGGTAAATTTCAGGTCATTAAAGCTGTGTGGGCCACTTCAACACACAACACATGACCGTAATTCCATAAAATGTCCAATTTCATCTTATGTAATGATGGAAACTCAATTTCCATGCAAAGGTCAGCCTCCCCGTGCTGCCGCTGAAACCAGCCATGCAGGAAGCCTGAAATGAAGAAGCCAAGAGGGTTCCTCTCCCTTCCCCGGGCCCCTCCCTTTCTTAACATTAATTAGCTCTGCCATTCTTTCTGTCTTTTTAAGTCGGTCAGTTTTTTTCCTCTAATTTATCAGTATTTCTGGTCCTTTGGAAATGAGGCCAGCACAGAGAGGAACTAGGGGACTGGGGGGGCCTTAGAGTCTGTTCTTGACCTCTTTCGTATTGCATGTGCTGCGTGTTGCTGTGTGGGTGAAACTCCTTTCCATGGTGTGTGTGGGGCGCTGCAGAGTTGCCCAGGGCTGGGAATAGCGTGCTAGGATCACTCTTGTCCAGGCAGTGATGTCCACTGGATCTGACACCAACCCTTCTTGAGGGAGCCCTACAGGAAGACCTAGACCGGAGCCCATCCTTCTGGGGAGTGACTGACTCCATCATGGCCTTTAGATTTCTCAGGCAGAATCACACCCCATCACAGTGTCTGCTCACTACAGGGAAATCAGGAGATGCCCTTGAGGGTTCTCATCCTTATTGTGATGTGAGTCTAAAGACAAGGCAGACCCACTAGAAGGTGGGTGCCTGGACCTTACACCAAAAAAAAAAATCACTCTATAGTCCCAGGCTGGCCTTGAACTTGTGGTGATTCTCTACCTCAGCCTCCAGAGTGCTGGGATTAAAGGTACTTGATACCACTGCTGGCCCTCCTTCTTTCCATCTTTCTCTCCCTCTCTTCTCTTTTCCTTCTTTTCTTTTCTTTCTCTCTCTTTCTTCTTCCTTCCTTCCTTTCTCTATCTATCTCTCTCTCTCTCTCTCTCTCACATTCTTTCTTCTTAGTACTGGAGCTAGAATCCAGGGCTTTACACAAGCTAAGCAAGTACTTTCGAGCTACCCTCACAGCCCCCATTCTGACATGTTTTGTGAGCAGAGTTCTTGAAGAATGTAGTACCTAGTGTCCTCATGCTTCAGACTTCTCACTTGAGCTCAACTTGCCCAAGGTCACGCAGCTTCTAAATTGTGTTATTGCAACGCAGAGACTACGGTTGACCACTGTAGCCAGTTCCCTCAAGTGTTTAATTCTGATTTGTATCATCTAGTTTCTCCATCCTTACTACTTTTGAAAACATTTGTGATGAATTCCTTTGAATAAATTTCTAAAAAGGACATCAAAGGGTCTGCGTTTATAAATTAGCATTATTGATTTGCTTACCAAATCTTTTTTTAAATAATGATATCTCTTTAATATAAAGCTCATTGTACCTTTCCAATAAATCTCAGATTTATGAGCACTGTTTTTAGTAGTAAAACTAGACTTCAGTAAAGCAGTGACTTTTAAAGAAATTATCTAAACCACCAAAGTGATTGCTTTTATAATAACATTAAAGGAGACCAAACTCTGAAATGTAATGAAGTGATTCTGTTCTCGATCTACCATCTTTCTGAGCAAGTCCTCTGCCTCTTTGATTCATTGGCTACTTTCAAGAAACAGCATAGCTTCGTGTACTCTCTGCTGTGTCTGAACATGTAGTGTGAGAAACAAACATAAAGTCCTCCTAAAGACCCTAAGGGATGGCCAGGAATGATATTTGGGTCTGTCAGAGGCAGAGGCTTAAATGGGCCTTGCAAAGTGCCTAACTGATCTATAGGCATGGCCACCCCTACTCGGGGCTGCCTCTGAAGACCTGGCTGAGGGTATCACCCCATTAGAGACCTGTGCCTTGAGTCCTTAGGTCTCACAATTCTCCAAAACCAACCCTCTCCAGCCTTACCCTAAGTGTTGCTCAGTCCATTAGTTTCCTCAAGGTTATCTTGGAGCAGACCGGAATATGAGAATAAGTTTACTGTCCCCTTCCCCTGTATTCACTGTTATTACATCCTACTGATGTTTGTCCGCCAGGTGGCCAATCTCATTGCATGAAGTAGGGAACTGTCAGGGCTCTGAAGTTCTGTGAGATAAGGAAGAGACAAGGCCAGAGAATACCTGGGGAGAATATCTGAACTTCCTGAAACCTATTGTAAATGTGTAAACTGCTAGGTGATGGTAACTGGCATGTGTAATGTCACATACCTACTCTGTACATACTATAAAATTCCTTGTCAACTGGGGTGCGGGGCCCAAGACCTTTTTCCTGAGCTTGGAGCCCCCGGGCCCAGGGTTTAGAATAAAACTTCACTCTCCTCTTGCCAAAGTGGCTCTGTCTTTTGTCACTGGGTATTTCTGCAACAGTTACTTACTGATGCCTGATTGCCACAGGAACCAGCTTAAGGAAGAAAAACACAAAAAGGGGGTTGAGGAGATAGCTTAGCAGTTAAAGGCACTTGCTTGCAAAGCCTGCCACCCTGAGTTTGATTCCCCCGGTATCCACATAAAGCCAGATATACAAAGTAGTGCATGTGTCTGAAGTTCATTTACAGAGTCCAGAGGCCCTGGCACACCCATATTCACACTCTCTCCCCATCTCTGTCTCACAAATACATTTTTTAAAGGATGCCTTAAAACAGGAGAAGGAAACAGAATAAATAGCCTGAGAGCCATAAAGGGTTTTGTGTTGCTGATTGTTGAGATGTCAGACATGACCTGACTCGGGTCCAGCGGGACATGAACCATCCAGGCCAATGAAATTTGAGCTGATAAACCCAAATCACACACTACACCATGGCTCCTGCTTCTTGGGTTGTTTAATCATGACCTGAGGTTTGTGGGTTTTTTAAAATGTAATTCAGTACACTGACATTATCACCATGATAGTCATTATAACTGAGGTTTTATGGCAGTTTATGTGTTTAATCAAAAGGAGCTGCTGCTTGGGAGACACCCCGGTGGTACTTTTCAGTCACCCTAAGTAAGGTCTGCTCACCCTTTATTCTACCATCATTCATGTACACCCAGGCTACAGAGCTAATGCTTGATTTAAAATGGAACAGGCATTATCTGTCACAAGACGCCATTGAGTCAGTCACCAACATGGTATGATAGCCCTGCAGAATTATACAGCCTAATAAGAATTTGTTTCCTCACGTTGAGTCTATTTGGTCCCCCTGCATTGTTAAGAGCAAGACTTGTGCCCATGCCCATGCCCATGCCCACCCCTTGTGTAACTTCAGCAGCTCACTCGTCCCATCATCTCACCAAGGAGACATAGAGATACAGGAAGATACATGCTGGGGTCATCCAGTTCACCCTAAAGAAAGAGTAGGTGCTCTCCATATGCTGAAGCTCAGGTAGCTGGGCTCCACTCCACACTAGTACCCACTAGTGCCTTGGGATGTGTGTCTCATTGCCTTCTCCGAATATGGATGTCTCTTCTCTCTCTTCTCTCTCTCTCTCCCTCCCTCCCTCCCTTTCTCTCTCCCCTCCATGAACATGTGGCCCTATAACAGTGTTTGCATTGCTCATGTCAAGCACATGTACATATAATTACTTCCCAGAGGGTAGTGGGTGGAATTCTGGGACTTCTAGCTTGCCTCCTCTGTTCTCCCCAAGGGTCAGGTGGCCCCACCAGAAGCCAGCTGGGATTGTCCTTCTCTGAGTCTTCTTCTCTACCACACCAAGCTAGGGCCTGTTTTTTCATCTACAACTCTGATCCATCCCTTAGTTTGCACTTGCCTTTCTCATGAGAGGGGATCTCTGCCACCCCAGCCCAGTGCCATGGGCATTAAAGCACTCCTGCCTGGATCTTCTGTCTAGACCATGGCCTAGGGTCTATTATGCATTGCTGGTTAGAAAGCTTGGAGATGGGAAGTTAGTTAACCTTACTTGTTCTGTCAGAATTCATTGTCTGCGGCCCGCATGGTGTGCTCTGCTCTGTGCATGGGGCTGTGGCCCTAAAAGGCTTGGCCTGACACTCAGTGCTTACTTGCATCCAGTGAGAAGACAAACAGCACCCCAACAGAAAAAGATACATTCATTGTGTAAGGGGGGGCAGGAGTTTCAAGAAGAAAGCCAAGGGAAGTGGAGGGCAGGAAGAATGTCTGCTGTGCATGGTGGTACATCCCTGTAATCCAGCACTCAGGAGGCTGAGTAAGGCAGGAGTATTTCAAGGTAGAGATCAGCCTGTGCTGCATATGGAAACTCTGTCCAAAAATAAAAGAAAAATATTTTTCCCTAGGCATCATTTAAGAAGAAACTTTTTTGATGGGCAGAGGTGGGGGTAGCCAGCTGGAAGGAACAAAGCTAATTCTTTCTGCTGACCTCTCTGCAGCTATGGGGTCTAGTCTGCAAGCCTGTCTCTAATATAGGCACACTTCCACACACCCAGTAAATGTAGCACTGAATATGTTTGACTTTCATTTGATGATTACTTTAAAAGAATTTCATTCAAGAAGCTTGTCTGATGGAATAAAACATTTCCAATGAATTCTTGTTCTTAAATATTTATTTTAAAAATGTTTAAATATTTATTTTCAAGGAGAGAGAGAGAGAATGATAGAATGAGAGAATGAGAATGGGTGCTCCAGGGACTCAAGCCACTGCAAATGAATTCCAGATGCATGCACCACTTTGTGCATCTGGCTTTACATGGGTACTGGGGGATCGAACCAGGGTCATTAGGCTTTACAGGCAAGTGCCTTAACTGCTGAGACATCTCTCCAGGCCTCCAATGCATTCTTAAAGCAAGCCCTCCACAGCTTGGGCAAAGTACAGCTAGTGTTGTGTGTAATTCCAATTCCCCTTGAAACAACAACTTATATTTTAAATAAGGTGATGGAGATCAAGCCAGTGGACTCAGATAAGAGTTTAGAATTTCAGGTGCCCAAATGTTTGGAAAAGATTAAATATCTTACCTCCATGGCAGTTGGCTGCCCAGGAATTCCTAGGGAGGATATTGTATCTGTTGAAGAAAAAAAAAAAGAAAGACAAAGTAACTGCCATTTTGAAGGCTCTACTTGACAGATGTGTATAGTATAGAAATCTATGTATTACTGAATAATTCCTTTTAATACGCCCAAGAATAAGCAATTTGTAAGCCTGTTTACATTCTCACCATCTGGGTGCATTCTGTCACCCATCTGTTTCGTGTAATTATGTAATTATCAATATAAGGAAAGAATAGGTGATATAATTAACAGGAAAAACTGATCCACACTGAAGACTAAAAATGACATGCATCTGTTGAATGGCTTTTTGTTTCTCGCTCTTCATTGTTAACTGTTTTTTCACGCCCTTTGGGAGAGCTGTTTTTGCCATGTATGTGTGTGCCCCTCTCTCTCTCTCTCTCTCTCTCTCTCTCTCTCTCTCTCTCTCACACACACACACACACACACACACACACACACACACACACTTGTGCAGAAACAGGATTTAAAAAGTATTGTGGGAGCCAGCACGACTGAGAGGAGAATGAGAGCCAAGCCTTGTTAGTGTGTTCATGGTTCTCTCCCTCTGGGAGAGTCCTGACAGTCACCGATAGTCATTTCCAGAAGAGGTAACATAAAAAGCTATAAATCTAGGACAATTGTCAACTAATTAGTGACAGATGCAAGGGCAGGGTGAATGTGTGGCCCTTTCATAGAATATTTGTTAGAGAGACTGCTTTAGAAAAATTCCCATGCTTAATGCTTCTGTTCTAGCGTCGTTTTAAAGCAGGACAAGAGTCCCAGTGGATGGGGTTAACTTCTGCATAATACCACTAAAGTTAGCCCCTATGATTGAGGTCCTTTTTGTGAGAGAGACTCGTGGGCATATAGATGGAACCCAGGCCACTTGCTTACATTGTGGAGATTCACCCCATGCCAAGGACAGTGGCCACTAGCTCTAAGCATCTCCTTCCTGGCTTGGCCCAGCAGTGTGTTCGTGAAAGACATCATGATCTTCCAGTGATTCCCCACACCCACCCCAGGCTCTGCTGTTAATCTCTAAACTCAGCGCAACAAAGGATAGACTATCCCATAGAGGGTACCCATCACTGCAGATGGCTTTAGATCAAACCTTGGATTTCCATCCCAATACACTCAAAGAAGAGAGGCCAAGCCCTGGACCCATTTGAGTGATAGCCAGGAGGAGAGACGAAGGCAGGAAATCTCAATGCTTCCTTCACTGATTCCCAACTCTTTCTGGAGTGGGACTCTGATCTGTAGCGCAGAACGTCTTCCCCTGACTTTCAGTAGGAGGTGCTGTTTTCTGGATCCTCTGGAAGCAAGCTCTCACCTGCTTCCTGTTTCAGGTACATATGGGACGGGGGAGGCGTAGCTGACAGGAAAATCCACAAGTTGTAGACACATCTTTTTTTTTTTTAATTTTGAAATCTTTTTTAAAATGTTATTTATTGACTTTTTTAAAATAAAAAAGCTTGCACTCATATCCCCTCCCCCCAATTCTGCTTAGGGTCTTCATTGGGGTGGGAGGAGGGGGGACAAGGTGCCCCAGGCTATTCCCACCCACCCTGAGGGTCTAACAGTCTTCCCACCCCCTCTTACACAAAGTTCTCTGGGCCTTGACGGGAAGATAGAGATCTGATTTAGTGTTGCTTTCTCTGTAGCCTCTGGGTCTCTGTTTTGATGAGGTTTGAGTGATTAGCCACAGTGTCTGTTCCCGTGTCCTTGGAACTGGTTTTCAGGCTAGCCATGACAGCAGTACTCACTGCTTCCTCTGCAGTGACTTCTGGACTCAAGAAAGAGGAGGTGGAGGTGACAATGGGCCCTTACTTCTTGACGTGTTGATATGTCCCTGTTCTCTCCACTATTCTTCACCATCTGCCCCTCTTGAGCACACCTGGAGGTTCCCCTACAAAGACTTTTGTAACAACAGTTCTCATCACTGAATTAACCCTCACTTACAAGGTGGGATAGAAATCTCTTATTTCACCTATATCTATCTATCTATCTATCTATCATCTACTATCTATCATCTATCTATCTACCTATCTATCTGTCTATCTATCATCTATCTATCTATCTATCATCTATCTATCTATCTATCTATCTTCTATCATCTATCAATCTATCTATCTATCTTCTATCATCTATCTGTCTATCATCTATCTATCTATCTATCATCTATCTATCTATCTATCTATCTATCTATCTATCTATCTATCTATCTATCTATCTATCTATCTTCTATCATCTATCTGTCTATCATCTATCTATCTATCTATCATCTATCTATCTATCTATCTATCTATCTTCTATCATCTATCTGTCTATCATCTATCTATCTATCTATCTATCTATCTATCTATCTATCTATCTATCATCTATCTCATCTACTTTCCCTCAAATAATGATGGTCACTCACACTAGATCTTACTCTGTGTCTTCTTGCTAGGTGACAACTTTACATGTTGAGATTGTGTTCTCGAAGCTCCGTCTGTGTTAGGCTCTCTTGTGACAGCCCCTTCATGGCATAATCTTTGTCCAGGCCTTTCTTATGGTTAACTTGCCAAGAGAAAAGCCTTCGCAAAGGAAGCCATTGCCTTCCCACCTTCATTATTCCATGTCCAGCAAGCAAGTAAATAACGAGTTCCCACCAAAGTTTCTCTTTGTTCCTTTGAATGAAACCATATTATTCTTTGCTAAATCCTCCTTAAAGCCAATAAACATCCTCCATCTATCTGCATTTTTAATTACTTAAATTCTTTTTCCTTAAAGCAAAGGATACCATAGAACAAACATATAGAAGGAAATTACTGGTGTGTCTTGGGACAGTTTTCCAAAGGAACAGGATCCGGGACAAATGTGGCTAGATTACTCAAGGGATTTTGTTGGTTTTGACTTTATATTTGTTTCCTTAATCCAAAATTAAAATTATTTAATTGTAACCATAACTGACTAATTTATGAAGGTTTTTAAAGGGAAGAAGACCGCTTGATTCCTAAAGAACCTTTCTTTTGCCATTTAAGGTTTTGAAAAGGTTTTAACAATTATTTTTTTTACAAAACATTTCAGTTATAATGTTATTTCTCTAACAAAAGAGCCTAAAGTGATTGTTCTTCAAGAGCAAATTATTATAAAAGAGTTATTTACATATACATTGTCATGCTCAACTAAAAATTAGAAATTTTGGAAATCCTTGTCGTTCTATACTGAGCCACACTAAAAATCATTAACACTTAGAATAAATGATTTTCATTTAACCCTCCAAAGTGGCATTAATTTTTCAAGTGGTAACTGTTGCTTAAGATGCTATTGTGCCTGTGTGATAAATGTTTAATGATTTGGTAGTACACGCATGGCTTAGAATCCATTATTTATTGCACCTTTGCTCGCCTGGCAAAGGTGACGATTTTATAGCCCCAGCAGTCATGCAAACACATTTATACGGAACCAATGACTGATAATAAATTTCCTTACTGTAAATGTCAGTGGGTTTCATGTGTTGCTGACATTACATCTTGTTTGGAAGCCGAAGGCTACACAGTTATGAGAAGCGCCAGATGGTATCATTAACACGAATGCTGAGACGGTTTACTGCTGACATGCGTGTGAGAAATTAAAAGTGCGTGACCTATCTTTACAGGGACCCAAGCTGGATGTCAGCAGTGAATGGTGTTAATTATGGCGTGTCCCATCCCCCTCAGAGGGATTTTAGGGGAATTCTAAAAAAAAAAAAATTAGTTTGTGTTTTGAATAAATACAGAGTGAACAAAAGGGAAATTTTTTCCTGAGGATTCTCCTTTGATTTTTACATTTTTAGTCTGAGGCTTTCTGAAAGTCACACCTGCCTCTCATCACATAAGCAAGCATTAACCCTCACAATGCAACCAGTTCCCATTAGGACTTCTGGGCATGAGGAAGCCTTTCCTGCGAATTCATTCCAGTACTATTGTTATCACTGTTTGTGTTTGTTTTGTTTTCATAACTTAAGAGTTTATCAGATAGTTAACCTTTAAGAAAAGTTTCTACAGTGAAAATGGAATTGGGTTTTGTTGTTGTTGTTGTTTTGTTTTGTTTTTGAGTGCTGTCAAAAATCACCAAGAACTGATTCAAAGAAAGAAGTAGGTGGAGGTTTTCGGTACCAATTTCTTTTGCAATGTAAGCTCCTCATTTCATAAGAATCAGCAACAGGGCTGAGGACTAAGACCTTCTCTTCTCTGACCTCACATCAACTGTCTGAATGGCTGAGATCAGTCTCCATATTCTAGTAAGATGCTTCTCTGGTCTTTGTTCAGCAAGGGCCACTCCTATTTATTGTATTTCAGCTTCCTTCCTGTTGAGGTTTCTGCTTAGCTGTCTGCCAAGCTCTCTTTTCATTTCAATTTAAAAAGAAGGTGGATTTGTTTTATTCCTCCCTCCAAGTCCCTCACTTGAACCAAGAGGCAATTCTATTGATTGTGACCGAATTCCTTTGAACTTTGTGTGTAGTTTTCATGTACTCTGTAGGAATTTCCAGAAGGGCTTGTGCTTTCAAAACATCCATTGTGCATCGCTTTTACAATAGCCCCAGCGAGCCTTTTCGTGTGCAAAATTTAAAAATCATGCGAGAGAGAATACAAACCATTGTTCCTGTTGAGAAGAAAGAGGTAGGCCTAATTTCTTCAGATAAAATCAGAGATAAAATTGGAAATAGTGAAAAACCATTAGGCTACATAGAGGCAAGCAATATGCATGGAGGCATACTTTAGTTATTCAGAGCAGAGTCACACATGTCAACTTGCTTAATGGACATGTAAGCATGTGTTGAAAATCTCAGCAAGGTTGACAAAAATTGTACCTGGAAACAGCACTCACTGAGACAGAAATTCTCAGAAAAATGAGTTGTTTTCGACTGCTGTCATTTTCCTAGCAAATGAACCAGAGACCCAAGTCAGCAGTGCACAGAGCCCCCCCCCCCCATCTTGAGCCAAATGGCTTATTTCCTGTGGGCATAAGAGTTTTCATCTTACACTGTATTCAGAGATTTGTGGAATGATACTGGCTAATGGGAGGTGGCAGTGTGGACACAGTTGGCCCTCAGCCTCCCACCTTCTGCCCAGAGCCTGGCTCCTTCTGTGTGTCCTCTGTGGCTGTGACCATTCTGCCTGCAGAGCCCTCCACAGAGAGAGACCTGTACTTCAGTGGGTGTCCCTTTTCCTGGAATCCTTGCTCTAGCCTTCCCCTCTCATCCAGAGCCTTCTCTCCCTGGTTCCCCTGGAAATCTCCCGTAGATTCTGACACACCCTGACTCTCTGCCCCCCTACACCAGGGCTTTTCAGTGGAGTCCTGAGTGTCACCTCATCTTCTGCCTGTACCCAACGTCTGCTCCTTTAATCCATGTTTTGATTCGTTTGTTACCAGCAATAGCTTCCCAACTTGAGCCAAATGGTAGGTACACTGCCCCTACCAGATGTTCACCTGTTTGCTTACTTGTTTGTGCCCCCACCTGCTGAGAGCTCCTCGCCCATTCACACCCCACGCTTAGGCTGAGCACATGGCAGGTGCTCTGTATGGAGCTGTTGAGTTAGGCTGTCTGCTGAAGGTTTACGAAAAGAGAGAGAATGAGGGTCAGGGAGAGGGTTTTCTGGAGAGAGGAGAGAAACTGCCCTCAAGGGAGGGGTTTTGGGTGGTGTGCTGAGGTAGGGGTGGGGGGCGGTGAGCAGTGAGTTGGCCTTCCCTCCTCTTAGCCCACAGGTAAACTCCATTACCATGCCAGGAATCAGTCCCAGAGTTCCAGGTGGTACAGAAGAGATAGAGATAGAGATAGAGAGAGAGAGAGAGAGAGAGAGAGAGAGAGAGAGAGAGAGAGAGAGAGAGAGAGAGAGCGAGCTGGGGGATGGGTAGAGAGCTTAGAGACTCTTAACAGGATTCAGAATACTAAAGAGGTTCTCCCAAATGCCCACATGTGCACTCCACATTGCTTCATGTATGTACTTACCATTTTTACCAGCAATTTAGAGTGGCTTTGTTGCTAGTAATCAAAGAAACCAGGCCCCAAATGGAGTCACTCTTGCTAAAATTCCAAATTATCAAACTAAATCCTAGGTTGGTTGTAGTTCTGAAGAGAGATGATAGCCAAGCTGCATTAAGCTGATCAGATTTTTGCCTACAGCCCTGTAAGGACAGTAGCCTGAAAAAGACAAATTTCAGGCTCACCCCCAACTCAGATGGCATTGAGAGGGGCTGGAGTGTGATTTCAGTTACCAGTGGCTTGTGGGTTAATCAGCTCTGACTGCATGAGGAGACATCTGTAGAAACCCAAAGCCGAAAGCCAGAGAAAGTATACTTACTGGTAACAAGTGGAGGTATAAGAAATATGGGACATCTGGAAGGCACGTGATAAGCCCCATGTCCCCCTCCCATTCTGTGCCCAATCCTTGTATAATAAATTGATGACCTGAGTTCTCTGAACCTCTCAAACCAGAGGAGGGATCACGAGAGTTTCCAGCTTGTAGCCAGTTGGTCAGAAACACAATGGGAACCTAGGTTTGCTATTAGCAGCTAAAGTGGGCTGAGGAGCAGGCTGGGCGGGCTGAGCCCAGGTCCATAGTATCAGAACACAGCTGCATTGACTGTCAGACACTCAGCTGGTGTTGGAGATTTGGTTGATATGGGAAAAGCTGCATGAATTTTGCATCATACATGTTCTGTGTGTGAGAATCAGGAAAGAAGCAAAGTGGGGGGAAAGGGGGGGATTTATTGTCTCCCCTTCCCAATTTTAATGCATTTGGTACGGGGCCAATTTTTATCCTCTGATACCTATATGAAAATGTCATCATTTTGGAAGAGTGCTATTTAATAGGAAAAATGCTTTCCATCACCTTGGGAGGTTTCCCCCGGCCTCTAGGCCACGCCCTTACTTTATGTCAGTACAAGTGTTTCTCTCCAGAGAAAGTAGAATTGAGACTGAGTGGGCAGCCAGACGCTAAGTCAAAGAAGTTTTCTTTTTCAAAAGTTGCCTATAGCAGATAGCAGTAGTTAGTATTGTTAGGACTATGCAGGTCAGGTTGTTGGTTTTGTAAGCCACAGATTCACCTCACTGCTGACCCCTGAAGATGATACTAGGAGTGCCCAGTAGCCAACACTCCCCAGACAGGATTTCATCAATTACAGAGGCTCAGAGGACATCTCTCCACCCCCAACGCTGCTCAAGTTGGAAGAGGAGAGACAGCCACTCAGGGTTATCTGGATGCACACACTAATAATGCGCTGTTTGCTGGAGGTTAATGAATTTGAGCTTTGCTGAGACACCACTAGTAAATCTTCCTTGCCAGTGTTTGTATGTTGTACAAAATCATTCATTTTTTTAACAATTGTCTGAGCTACTTGCTCAGGGAGGCTATTTAACTAAAACCAAGTGAATTAACCACCTAACCAGATCAAATCCAAGACATCCTTGATTGTAAGATACAACTTTATGTTAAGTACCATTAAGAAAAAAAAATGTGGCCATTTTAACTATGATACAGTATTTCCATGAAAGTCCAGAACATCAGAGGAATCAGTCAAAGGTCATCGCTTAAAAATTCCTCTCACCTGTCCAGAGAGGAGAGGCAAAGTTTTCCTTAACAACACTCTTTATTGAGTGAATGGGAGAATATTTTGCACGTGTCTCAGTAACAAAATATAACATGTGAATGTCAATCATCCTTTATTTGTCCCTAAAAGGCACGCAATGGTTGCACTGCAAGAAATAAGGAATTACCGTCATTCCTCCAATGAGTAATATTTGCTTTACTAATATCACATTTGTTCCCTGCTGCTCAGCTTCTGGGCTTTTATGGGAAACACAATAAGTGTTTATTCCAATGCCGAATCATGCAATCCCTTTGAAGGCATCATCAGAAGCAGCTAAAATCAACACCTACTGCACAAATAGCAGAGGTGACTCTCTTGAGGCAATGAACAGCCATGACCAACTCATCCCTGAACAAATAAAGTCAACTGTGTCGCCATGACTGCCTGCCTGCCTGCCTGCTGGTCTCTCCAGATGCCAATGCTGATCTCAGAAATGCTATCTTGGAAAAAAAAAAAAAAAAACACACGCCAAGTAGAATGGATGAAATCCAGTAGTCCCTTCATCTCATTTGCAAAACATTTTTTTCTAATATAAATGTTTAAGAATGGCTACACATCACTCCATTAATAAGTGGGCAAACGAATTGAACAGACACAGTTCTCAAGAACTACAAAGGGTCAGTAAAAATATGAAAAAAAATTGCTCAAAATCCTTTTCCACTAGGAGAATACAAATTAAAACGGCTGTCATCAAGACAACAGATGACTTTTGACTAGGTTTATAGTACCAGCCATGAATTGCTTTCTCTGGAGCAAGACCCAAATCTAATCAGAAACCGTTTGGTCACCTCCATTACAGTCATGCCACTGTTACAGCCAGTCAGTCATTGTTTGGGGTGGGGTGCACAATGCCTCTGGATATTCCCTCCCACCCTGTGACTCTTACAGTTTTTCCACCTCATCTTCCACAAATCCCCTGAGCCTTGGTGGGTGTGTTTTAAATCTACTTGAGTGCTGAGCTCTCAGCAGCTTTTGGATTTCTGCTTCGGTATGTTTTGACATACTGACATATGTGTCTGTCTTCATCACCCTGGCACAGGATGTCAGGTTTGCCACTGTGGAAGCTGGACCTTTACTCATCTTGCCAGTTCCTCTGTGGTTTCACCTGTGTATTAGTCAGGGTTCTCTAGAGGAAACAGTTGACAGAATGGATTGTAGTAAAAGGGAATTTATTGGGGTAGCTTACGACAGTCCAACAATAGCAGTCTGTAGGCCCACAGGTGAAGGAACCAGTAGCTGTTCAGTCTACGTGGCTGGAGGCCTCAGCAGTCCCAATCCAGCCCAGACGGCCTGATGGCTCCCCACAATGTGAGGATGTGAGGCCGAGGGAACTGGGTTCTGATGTCCAGGAAGGGTAGGAAAGCAGGATGCGAGTGCAAGTCAGGAACAAGCACCAGCAGCCAACAAGCAGAGAGGCCAGGAGAGAATTCTTTACCCTTTATATAGCCTTAGGGTGGGGTCCTACAACCCTATCCCAGACTTAATGGCTTCCTGAGTCTCTGGAATTTCCTTCCTGCCCTGCCCACACAGGAAAGGATGTTTACTTCTAGCTTCTTTGAACTTTATTACATCCTGCCCCCTACTGAGAGGCTGCCTTCCTGTAAACATCCTCAGAGACCCACCAAAGATTACTTGAAAGGTCAAGTTGACCTCAAAACTTAACCATCACAACCTGGGTCCTAGCTGATGTGAGGGGTGGTTCATCTCCTGCCAGGGAGTCAGCTGTCTTTTCTTGTCTTGTTGGAAGATTTTGGTGGTCCTCAGTTCTTACTGCCTTCTGATTTCACCCCCAGGGCTCTAGAGTACTTAGAGTCTGCTATCTTGACCAGAAGTCTTTCAAAAACTCAAGTTCTTAATTAGCTTACAAAGCAGTAGGTTTCCATGTGGCTTTTTCAAATATGCAAGCATCTATAGTTTTCGTTACCCTAACATACCCCATCCCCATTGGGGAGGTCTTAGATCTTAGTGGAGAATCGCTTTTGTTGTTGTTGTTGCTTGTTTGTTTGTTTGTTTTGCTAAATGGACATATTGGCCAAACTGATTTTAAATATTTATGTTTATGCTCATACATTAGTGCTGTATTCAGTCTTGGTCAGACAGGCTTCTTTTTACAGTGAGTGGTGGTTAATGCAGAGACTAACTGGTCAAAGTCCTGAGAATAAACAACTGCTCAGTGCTCAGTCTTAAATGGAACATCTATATCAGTAGCCAAAGTTCAGGGAACATTGCAGAAAAGGGAGCAGAAAGAATGTGAAGTGAAAAAAAATAGAATCTGGATATAATATGACCACTACACTCATGCACACATACACACAACTGTGTTTACCTGCATAAGACCTGGTTCCTCAGCATTCTGTCATGGATGGGGAGGGGCTAGTGAGGGCCCACCCTTTCCTGAGAAGCCATTGGCAGTTATGGTTGCTGAGGTTGGCAGGGGCACTGGTAAGTTATGTAAGCTCCAGTAAATAACCCCCACTCATGCTTTATGCAGACAACCCTCATTAAACTCAGTGGGTCACAAAAACCAACCATGAAAATAGGAGAGGAGTTTGGGAAGAAGAAGGGGTTCGTTGGGAATGGGAGAGGGATAATAAGAGGGTAATAGGGCTGAACATGATCAAATCCATTATATACATGCGTGAACCTGTCAGAAATAAAAATATTCAAAAAGAATTTTGGGATGAAAGGGGCCATTCAAACAGATACTAATGAAATTCAGAAAAATCATTAGGACATAACCTGAAAAAACATATGCTCTGCTAAATTGGAAAATCTGAAAGAAATACGTCAACTTATACATATGATCTCCCCTAATTAAACCAAGGTGAGGTAATTTAAAAAGCTCTATGGCAAACAGTGAGCCTGAAGCAGTAGTAAAGATCTCCTGTCAAAGAAAAGCCCAGGTCCAGATAAATTCTACCAGATCTTTAGTGATTTAGCACCATTCCTTCTCAAGCTATTTCATAAAATAGGAAGGAAATCTACCAAACTCATTTTGTGAAGCCAGCATTATCCTGATATAAAACTGGATAAAGACACAACCAAAAAAGAAAGTTATAGGCCAATTGGGCCGATGAACATATAAGTTCTCAATAAAATATTTGCAAACAGGATGCAAGAATACATAAAAAAAACATCCCTCATGGTCAAGTTGCTTTTCTTTTGGAGAGATCAACATAGATAAAGCAATAAATGTAATACATTATATCAATAGGCTTAAGGAGGGAAATCCGCACCTTGATGGGTGCAGAAAGGCACTGGATAAAACACCCAACATCCATTCATGATGAAAGTTCTGAAAAAGCTTGGAATAGAAGTTGAAGAAGACACTAGAAGATGGAAAGATTCCCCAATGCTCATGGATTGGAAGACTTAATACAGTGAAAATGATTATCTTATCAAAAGCAATTTACAGGTTCAATGACATATCCCCATCAAAATTCCAATTCCTTTTTGTTCACAGAAATAGATAAAAGTCTTGAGATTCAACTCATTCAACCACCTTAGCCATCAGGGAAATGCAAACTAAAACTATTTTGAGGTTCCATCTCACCTCTGTCAGAATGGCTTTATCACAAAAACAAATAACAAATGCTATTTTATTCACTTGATTACCTTTAGTGGGAGTATAAACTGGTGTAACCACTATGGTGAGCAGTATATAACTACCATAGGATCCAGCTTCAACACTCCTGGCCATATACCCAAATGACTCTATCCCCCATCACAGACATACCAGTCAATCAGTGTTTACTGCTGTTCTCTTCACAATTGCAAGGAAATGGAATCAGCCCAGGTGTCCATTACTTGGGAATAGATAATGAAAGTGTAGTGCATATATACAAAGGAATTCTATTTGGCCATACATTTAAAAAATGAGATTATACAATTTTCTGCAAAATGAATGGAACTAGGAAATATATTAAATGAGGTAACTCAGGTACAAAAAGACAAATACCGCATGTTCTCTCTCATTGCATGTCCTTAAAACCTTAATATGTGTGTGTTGTGGGAGGGAGTGTGTGTGTAGATGCCAGGAAACTAGAAAGGAGTCCATGAGAAGGAGAGAAAAAAAATTGATGCCTCTAAGGAGAAGGGTGAGGAAGGTAACTGACTTTAAATGATAATGAACCTGAAAGGGGAAAGGCCAAGGGAGTTGAAGGGTGAAAGCAGGGTGGGGGCAGGGAGACAGAGCAGAGGAGGGGGATGGGAAGGGTTAGCCACTATATATAACCAATATGCGTTAATAAAGCATCGTCAAAAAAATAAACTGTCATTAACTCAGTATTGTGTACACTTACTAAGAGAAAACATTTTAAAATAATGGAATATGGGAAAATCTTTTTTTAAAAGGTCGCAAATAAAACAGAGTCTACAAAATAATGATAATGGCCAGGTAGGGAGCCATAGGGATTGGGACAGAGAAACATAAGTTGAAATTAACCCATTGTAGAAGCTTAAAGAGCTTTAAAGACTTAAATGACCCCCCCCATATTCATTTCTTTCTTTATCTTTAGGATTGTAGCCTCAATTTGATTCAGTGTAGTGATGCATTCAACTAAGACGATATATTTCCTAGCCTCTTTTATTTGTATCTAGCCTAAATTTTAGTCCCTGGGATGGTTGATGTTGGACGGGAACTCTGGGAAAGCTGCTTAAAGGGAGAGAGATGCCTTCTTCCTTCTGCTGCTTGGGCTGGTCTCCTGCTTGCAGTCAGAGGGCAAGTCGGGCAGGTGGCAGCCTGGAACTCCGAGCAGCATATTGCACTGCCTCCATAAGGTCCTTGTCTGCATATTTCCAGATTTGCCGAAGTGAGAATTTATCTTTCATCCTGCTGCATCGGTTGGCATTTCGGCTTTCTCATATGAAGCATCGCCCGAAGTAGTTAGTGCAGGAACCTTCTTTCTCCAGTTGGGATTCACACCGTTATGTGAGAATGTTTCAAGAATCTGTTGAGTTCCTCCTTTTACAGGGATAATGAGGAATTAAAGGCATGGCAGTTTCTGAAAGAAATAAGAATTCGCTACAGATGATATTACTAATAATTTTGCAGAGTGCTCCATTCACTTCCCACGCATTTAATGAGTCTGTGAACACTTAGAACGTGAACAGAGTGTGTGGGTTTGAATACTTGCTTTGCAGCTGGTGGCACCGTTTTTGGAAATCGTGGAACCTATTGGAGGTGGGTCATGGCATGGTGGCCCTCCCACGTTATAGCCTGGCTGGATTCTGACCCAAGTTCTCTCTGCCACAGTGCTGTGCTGAACTGCTTCTGCTACCGTGCCCTCCCTGCCATGATGACTTGTGCTCCCTGAACTGCAAGCCAGCACAAGCCCTTCCTCCCTTCAGTTTGTTTCTGCCAGGCATTCTGTCCCAGCAACAAAAAAAGTGATCAATCCAATGAGTGTCTCAGATGTGCCTGGTACAGGGGTGGCGAGGTGACAGTGAGCAGGTTCTGCAAATGAACTGGGCCTGCTTAGTTTTCCATATGTTCTTTTCAATGTCAAGAAGCCAGAGACTGGAACTAGAGAGATGGCTTAGTGGTTAAAAGCACTTGCTTACAAACCCTGGTGACATGGGTTCAAATCCCCAGTCCCCACAAAGTGGTGCATGCACCTGGAGTTTGTTTGCAGTGACAAAGCCTTGGTGCACCCATTTTCCCATATATATATATATTTTTTAAAGCCAGAGAGTGATCTTGAGCTGTCATCAACCCCAGCAGATACAACAGTCAGAACAGTTGGCATTTTTCAGAAGGATAGGAACTACCAAGTTGTTGGGAGCTCACACCTAGCCAACAAGAGAAAAATTAAGACTCAACCCCACAACACTGTCTTCACAGACTGCCCATGCTCTAGAATACACAAGTGCCCGTGTTTCTCCCTATCTCCGAAGGTTTGGGATAATTTTATTAGAGCCGCGTTATGAAGCTGCATCCCGTGTCTCTGGAAGGTATTTCAACCGAGTGGCTCTGAATGGCTGCACCTCACCACCTTTCATTTATTTGGTTCATACTGACAGCGGTCCACCCATGAACTCTGAACTTTGAAGCCCTCGATGACATTTGTAGGATTGTCAAACTGTCATTTGTTTTCCTCAATTTGAAGAAACAGAGGTTTCTCAAAGAGAAAACAGAAGGCCAGGGAAGAATTATGCGTACAAAGCCAAAGTAGGCTTATTAAGGATTTCAGAAATTTCACTTCTAATGGGGTCGGATCTCTCCGTTCTCTACCTCCTTGCATGGACAGAGCTCTCTTTGAAGTCCTTGGAAGCTCTCTGGAGGAAAACGCGCATACATGTGGGTGTAAGCTGAAAATTGAGCTCATTGTTTTGCCCTTTTAAAATGTGTTTTTCAAAGATTTGCCTTTCATATCGCAGATGGGAGAGAGGATGTGCAATTTTACCTTGTGTAGCATCTTTGCCTGAGAAGCTCAAAGTATTTGTAGACATTTTTAAAAAAATGAATAGTCCCCAGGTTTGCAGGCTGAGGAAAGCAGAGGAGGCTGTCGTTTATTTCCATTTTACACCCGAAGAAACTCAAGGGGCTCAGAATCTCAACCAGTTCCAGAATTAAGAGAGCAAGCCCAGACCTTCCCCCACCAGATGAACGACACTTAGAGGCATGCCATTAAGAAAAGAAGTCATCACCGATCTTGTAACTCTCTGTTTCAGCATGAAACTATATTTGACCAATTTGAACTTATTAAAAGCACAGAGTAGACGCATAAACTCAAGACCAGGCATTTAAGGTCTCTTGACAAGTGCACGCGAGGCACATCACACACTCAACCAGTATACACGGCAACGTCATCTAACAGAAGAGATCAAATTTAATCCTAAGTGGTTCTCAACATATCGAAATCAGTCACTTGGTCTCTAAAAACCTTAAGAAAAGCCAACTCAAATGTTTTTCAAAAATACTTTTTCTTAAAAAGGGGACTCATGAAATGCAAAGCAAAGTATCTCTTTGAACAGTTCCTGAATGTCTAGCAGGATCTGTCCAGATAAAATAAAACTAACATCTCAGCAAGCAGAGATGTCAGCGTGGCTTCAAGGAACGAGCCAGTCGAGATTGGAGCATGGCAGGAAAATACTCTTTTAATGAATTATTTAATGTGTGTGTACGTACACGTGTGTATATCTGTGTGTGTGAGAGTACAAGCATGCATGTGTCATGGTGTGCATGTGGAGTACGTGTGGAGGTCAGGGTACAACCTTCAGGTCCACTCTCGCCGTTCCACCTCATTTTAGGCGGGTTTCTCTCTTGATTTTCCTCTGCTGCTGAGCGCTCCCGGGAAAGTCTCCTGTCTCCACCTCCAGGCTGGAAATCAGTGTGCTGGGATTACAGAAACCCTTGGCTCTTTCTCTGGGGTCTGGGGAGGGTTGAACTCTGGCACTGAGGTTTGAATGGCAAGTACTTTATCCCCCAAGCAAGCCATCTCCCTGTCCCCAGACTAAAACTTAAAACACTTGTTCGTTTTTATTCCCAGGGTTCTCATCTCAACCCTTCTCAGCTTCCAAACCTCCCCTTCCTCAGCCTCCAAGTTCAGCCCAAGAATTTCTCAATGGGCTCATCTCCCCCATGTTATCACTGCCTTTCCTACCTAAGGGATGGAATTTAAGGTTTATATTTTACACTCATTAGCAGAGTCAACATCAATTTTAAGGGACATTTAGCTTTAAAAGGTCAGTGTGTACGCCATGATGTATGACTTATTCCTTCCTGCTGGAGTACATGGTGATGTCTACATTGGAAATCATCCCTTGGTCTAAAATGTTAACTGAGTATCATTGTAAAAACGGAATCAGAAACATTTCAAAAGGATGCAGAAGGAAAAGTCTGAGTTCCCATCCCTATCGTCAGTGGTGTGGTACATAGATAAAGAGATTAGAGTCCCTCTGTTTAACCTTGAAATAATTTACATTTCATTTTCTCTGCTTAAAATATAAGTCAAGGGGCCAGTGATGTATGAAGCTCTAGATTCAATCCCTAGCTCTGCATAAACAGGGTGTGGTAATACAAGCCTGTAATCATAGCACTTGAGAGATGGAGGCGGGACAGTCAGAAGTTCAAGGTCATCCTTCGCTGCATAGTGAGTTTGAAGACAGTCTGGGCGACATGAGACCCTTTTGCAAAAATAAAATATAAGCCAATATATAAGATTTTTATTTTAAGTTTATTAAGGAAACCAGGCCCCAAATAGGATCTCTCTTTCAAGGGACATTTTTTTTTTTTTTTTTTGGTAGCTGATCAGGCTGAGTAAAGGAAGAGACTACATAGCTCAAAGGCCCTCCATGTTTCTTCTTTGTGAACACATGTGTTCAAATTTGTTCTTTGTTTCTTAAATTTTTTTATTTTAATGTATTGCATACTGATCATTTTCTCATCGGATTATACCCTTGTGTTCCTCTTCCCTGCCCCCATTCCACTGAGGGCCCTTCTCAGTGGGGTTATCCCTATTCACTATGGGGTCATGAATGCACCAGTCTGTGTGTGGGGAGAATGCCTTGGAGTACACTTGCCCACCCTGTGGCTCTTACAGTTTTTCCACCCCCTCTTCCAGAATATTCCCTGAGCCTTGGAGGGTGTATTATAATTCTCCTTTAGTGTTGAGCTCTCAGCCATCCTGATTCTCTGCTTGGATGAGTTTTGGGTCTCCCTGGAGTTGGTTCTTGGATTAGCCATGAGAGCAGAAACTCGTATTTAATCTGCCACTGCCTCTGTGATGTTTCCTTGGCCCTGGCAGATGCGATGGGGACGATGGAGACGACAGGTCTCGTGCTAGTAGTGGGTTTTCTTTTGTTGTACTGATGGGTCTTGGGTGTCCCTGGCATTCACTGTTATCTGTAAAAAGTGGGTTCTTTAAACAAGAGTGAGTTTTGTTTTGGTTTTGAGAGGGTTTGGCTCTGCAGCTCAGATTGGCCCTCCTGCCTTCCTCTCCTCCAGCAGGCACCAGCTCACCTGACCCCATCTGTTTTTCTTTCCCATTAAAAACCTGTAGTTTGAAGGAAGTAAAAACAGGAAATATTCTACTTTCATTTAAAAAATGACCTGATTCCTGCAAAATACGCCCCTTGTAAAGCAGCAGAAGCAGCCTTCGTTTACACTTGCCACTGAAAGAGGTTTCTAGGCTGGGAAGAAAAATAAAATTGTGGCAATTTAAATACCTTATCTACTAATAAAAAAAGTGATTTTTTTTGGGGTCAGAAGACTTCATCATATCTGATGATGCTATGTTTTTAGTTAAAACCTGGGCACAAAACTGGGTTTAGAGGGCCTCACTCCTGAGACAGGGACCCTCCCTGGTACTGATCACTAACTCTTGACACCCTGAGGCCACTGTGTGTATTCAGCAGTTAGGAAGGTGATTTCTGAGGCCTGGCAGCTGTTGGTGTTAACGCCATTGTGAATAGCAGGGGAAACAAAAGCCTTTCTGCTGTTCGCCAGCAGTCTTTGTGTCTGTGATACTGGAGCTGTTTCATAAATGAGGTCTAATTCTTTACCAGGGAATTTCATTACTGCCCGGGTTTCAATGCTAGCTTCCACTTCCAACAGTGGAGGAGAACGTCTGAGCGCACCTGCTAATGGAAGGAAGCTTGGCTTCCGACCTCTGGTGAGATGCTTGCATTTTCAGTTTGTTAATTAGACTTGTGACAAGATGCCATCATAACAACATACACGCTTCCTACCTTCCTCACTGTCAACCACCAAATTCGAGGCTAAAGTGGATTTGCTGGCAGCCTGCTTACCTTGGAAATTTAGCTGAGCACAGTAGTCAGGGGCACCGGCGTGGTCCAGTGTGAACTAGATTTCTAATACATTTCCGCTTTAATCTATTCTGAAAAATTCTTGTAAAACTGACATGTACTTAAAGGGCTTGTATTTTTTCATTTAGGAAGTTTTGGGTTGCATACAAGGTGCCCTAAACAAAGGAAATGCAGTGGTTTCCACCACCTCACATCTCATCCCTCCCTAGGCTGTGCCCCTTGTGTGACTTTAAGGTTCCCTCATTCGAGGTGAGTGCTGGGCTCTGACATAGGATTCTTTTAACTGACCCTTTTTGCACTTCTGCATTGCTATGAGATACACCTCCGTTCTCTCTCATCAACAAAATAGACATGTGAGGCTGACCTGGAGCTGGCACTTTGGAGTCAGCTACAGGGGAATTCAGCCCAGATCAGGCCACTCCTGCCAATGCAGAGTCTTATGAGCAACAATATATGATAGCTGTTTTAAATCAATGCATTTGGAACAGTTTATTCCGCAGAATCACTGAAGATACCAAAGGTAGCATGGGTTTCAGCTAAGCTTTGAAAGGAATCACTGTTCTACTTTTCTGGGATCTCTTTGGGGTTCCAACCCAGGATTGATTTCTTCTTGGTGACATGACTATTGCCACTTCAGGCCTTCGTGTCTATATCTACTTTGCAGGGGACAGGAGGGCTTTCTCTTCCTAGTACTCATGCAATGATCTTGAACTTCACTCTGATTGGGCCAACCCGGGTCACATTGTCTATGCTGGGCCAATCATTGAACAAGGATGGTAGGAATATGTGGCTTGACTGGTCATCAGAATCCTCTCTGGAAGATAGGAATGGATCCAGTGCCTTCTAGAATCCATGATCTTCCAAATAAAAGGTAGGGGTGAGTAGTGAAAGAGATGCTGAGAGGCCCCAGAGAATCTCTCAACTTTTGTTGTAAATTCCTATTAATACATTATTTGGCACAGGCCTTTTTTTCCTTCTAGAGGGCTAGGCTACCTGGAGCTGGAGAGAGGGGGTTTATTCTCTTAATCTTGGATGTTGCATGGTAAACGACAAGCCTAAGACCATGCCAACTAAGGCACTGAAAGAGTGGAGGATGCCCTCTTTCCCTCAGCTTCCCAATTCTTAGTATCTCAGGATATAAGAACATGAAGAGTAGGTTTGACTTACTCAGATGTGGATGCCTCTCTCCCAAAGGATGACTTTCTGATGATTTATTAAGACTATTGATATGGTCCTTCCACTAACTTCTGGCCCCTATTGTTTCTGATAAGAGGTCAGCTGTCATTCTTGTAATTCTCCAGAAACATAGCAAGCACCAAATGAAAATTGGCATTACTTAAGAATAGAACCAAGATCTTTCAGCATATAGTCTCACATTCTCTCAAGATCACACACACATGCGTGCCTCCTAAAACTTTTGTTTTGTGGCTAACTTCTGCAGGAAAGTAAATCAATCACTAATCTGTGTAATCCTTCAAGCATGGGTAGTAAAGGGATCAGAGTCCCTATCTGTGCTTCTAAGAGTCCTTCCTAATATGAGGTATTGAAAGATTGAAGAACCCTTATGTTTTAACAACACTATGTCACCCAGCACATGTATATCATTTAACAAATATTAACAAGGATCTACTGTCTATTAGGTACTGTGTTAAGTGGTGGGAAAGATATAGAAGTGAACAAGAGAAATCCTTGGCTTCAATCACCCAACTAACATAAGTTAATTTTCACTGAGAAGTTTGAGGAAACTTTAGACATAAGGGAAGGCTTTGGGCCTTTCACGGGACCGTAATTCTTGGGGAAGAGCTTGACTGTCTTGTAGAATTATTTACTTTGCCAACTCTAATCATTGAAGAACTATTGGTCTTAACTAAATATCTCTTAGAAATAAGACAAAAATATTCAAATCAAGCATTTTTTTGTGACCTGCGCCTAGGTGTTAGGCATATTACCACATTGTTAGATTAATTTATTAAAAATGCCTTTCTGGGCTGGAGAGATTGCTCAGGGGTTAAGGCACTTGCCTCTAGTGCCTAAGGCCCCCGGGTTCAATTCCCCAGGACCCACATAAGCCAGACCCACAAGGTGGTGGCCCTGGTATGCGTTCTCTCTCTCTCTCTCTCTCTCTCTCTCTCTCTCTCTCTCTCTCTCTCTCTCTCTCTCTCCTTGAAAATGAATAAATAAAAAATATTTTAAAAAATGCCTTCCCATCCACTTTACCCTGGCCATTATTGGGTTTTATTTGGCAGCAGAGGGTTGGTTAAGTAACACCTCGTAATTGTTTATCTGTGGGTGTTGATTCAACTACATCTCCCTAAAGTCCATTTATCTCTATTTTCTTCCAGCCAGGTTTTGCCTTGAACCATACAAACAGAAAACTAACATTAGAGCCTAAAGTAACTGTCAATGCCAGAATTGTTGTGGTTGGTGCATCCAGTGTTGGGATTTCATTCCTGGAGACACTAGTATTTTGGTGAGTTGTTTATTAATTTTATGTATTATCCATTTATTTTTAAGAAATAGTCTTTTCCTGTTCCTGGAGAGACCCTTGCCATCCCACTGAGAAAACAGACTTTGTGTGTGTCTGGTAACATATAACACAACCCTATGAATGTATTGATCAGTGAAATATCCTAGATGTAGGGAAGGGTAACAAAATGTGAACCCCACAGTTTGTCACAACCTAATTCTTTCCAGAAAGTGTTTGCGAGACCTATTCTATACATGTGTTTCTATTACTGGGCAAATTATAAGAATCACAGAAAACATTTGTTAAGATTTAGGTTCCTAGAATCCAGAGCAGATAGACAGAATCAAGGACTCCTAGGGGATGCATTTTAACAAGTGTTCAATTTACCCAGGCAAGTTTGGAAACCAATTTTGACTTTACGTGTCATAGACAGGCATTAAGAAATGGCACAGTAACTGGGGTCACTTTTTTAGCCCCATATTTTGGGTGCCAGATATAACCCTTCAAGGAAGACAGGCTTGCTATCCCCAGAACCTAAAACGGGCTTCTTTCCAGAGCCTGTTTTCCTGATAGATGCTTCCTAAGGATTCCAAGCTTCCCCAATCTTTCTCCAGCTGGTCATTTAATTCCAGCACCCCTTAAAAAGAAAGAACCTTGGGTTAGATTCCAAGAATTTGCAATCCTGTCCTGGCATATCCAGAACCTGACATGGGGCCCCGTCTATATTGCCTGACCTTCCTCTTGATTTCCTCATTTACTCCCTTTAAAAATATTTATTATTTTTAATTGACACGTAGTAGTTGTACATATTTATGGGTATAGGGTGATATTTCAAAGCATGTACATAATATGTAATATCATCTTGGTAACTAGTATATCTACCTACTCAGACATGTGTCATTACTTGGGAACATTCAAAGTCTTCTCTACCAGCTATTGTGATTTGTTCCAATCACAGTTGTCCAACTATGCTGTAGAATATTAGGAGTTATTCCTTCTGTCAGCAACACCACTGTACCTGTTAACTAGCCCCCAATTACTCTTTTGTTCATTTATTTATTATTTATTTGCAAGGAGAGAGAGAGAGAGAGGAGAGAGAGAGAGAGAGAGAGAGAGAGAGAGAGAGAGAGAGAGAGAGAGAGAGAGAGAGAATTTGCATGCCAGGGCTTCTTGCCACTGCAAATGAACTCCAGATGAACGCGCTACTTTGTGCATCTGGCTTTACATGGGTACTGGGAAATCAAACCCAAGCCATCAAGCTTTGCAGACAAGCGCCTTAACCTGATGGAGCCATCTCTCCAGCCCCCCATTTACTTTTCATATGTATCATAGATATATAAAAGACCCTGACTTTCTGAGACTTCAGATACTGGAATTAAAAGACCCCATTTTTTTTTCTAAATCATTTACCTATGTTAAATGAAGGACTTTGTCTACTGTTAAAAACCACAGGTGTTGAGAGGTCCAAGGGAAATGGAAAGTAAAGTTCACCAGGACTCCTCTGGAAACCAACCATTACCACCCAGAGGATGATGGGATCTCTGGAATTTAGACAAGGACCCCTAAAATGTGTTCATGATGGTTAGCAGAGAGACAAGCGAACCCCAAAGCATGATTTCACTCTTTAACATAGCATTAACCAGAAAAAGAAAAAAAAAACTTATTTTTTTCCCACTTTCTCTTCAATTTGTTCAATTCTCCAGAATACAATGCTAGTTGACCAGAAATAAATTGTATGTCATTGCTGCAGTTAGCAACATATTCACACACTTAAATCCTGTGGTCAATTTGCAGCAATATTTGTGAATGTTCGTTTTCCTGCTTGTGCCACACTGTAGCCTGACTTCTTGTCCTGATGGGTCCCTGCATCTAAGCCTTCTCAACTGCAAGTGTTATGCGACAATTTTTGAAGGATGAATTAGCAGGATAGAATTGTGAAATTAGGGAAATCAAGAAATGATCATAAACAGGCCTTAAATCTTAATTTGGCTATAATATCTATACCATTTTGCTAAAAATGATTACATTAAAAATTATACATATGTAATTTTCTTTTTATGAAATTGACTTAGACTCAATAAAGATAAATTAAAGATTTGGTATAAGTTCTAGGTTGATTAAATTTCCCAACCAGAAAGACCTTCTTAAAATATTTTATAATAGTCATAATTCTCTATCATCATTACAGAGATTACATACACTAAAAATAAACTGGTATCGGCTTACAGATCTCTAATCCTTAAGAGAGGAAATCGTTTTCTCATTATTTTCCCTAATTATTTTAAATTAGCAATCACCATAGTAACCTACTGCCTATTTTACTTTACCAGTTTAGCTTTCTCTTGAACTAAATTTTAAACATGACTCGTCTTGGAATGAAATTGAAAAAAAAATTCACCAAACACTCCCTACCAATGAGGATTAAATCCCCAATTTGGAAGCAAAAATCGATCTAACAAAAGCTCCTTCTTGGGCTGCATTTTGAGGCTCCGCAGGTGTTTTCCTGGAAAGTCCATGTGAGCCCAACACAGGCACCTCTTCTTCCAGAGCAACACAAAGGACACAGTTTTTGCTCTTACATTATTTCCATGTAAGAAGTTATAAAGTACATTTCGTCTTCTCTCCAGAGCACACCAAAAGAGTTCCTGCATAGAGCCATCTCTGCATAACAGCTGTGCCCTTATTCTATCCATCCTCTCCCCCCCCCCCAGTGCTGAGTTGCTTGAGGGGAAGTTGAAGGGGCCTGCACAGAGTCAGCAGCCAGGATACCAGGATGTCAGCTCTGGCCTAGAGACAATACAGACAGGGTGTGTCGGGATTACGGGTGTGTGTATGAATATGTATATACATGCGTGCATGGGGATATTTTAGACATGGTTTCTCACTGTGCTACCCTGATTGCCCTCAAACTTTTGATTCTGCTTCTCCCTCCCAACTTACTGGGATTATAGACATATGCCACCATCCTTAGCTAGTTTTTAAAAATATTTTTATGTATTTATTTGTGGAACAAAGGAGAAAAGGAGGAAGAGAGAGAGGGAGAGAATGGGCATGCCAGAGCCTCTTGCCTCTGTAGATGCTTGTGTTACTTTGCGCATCTGGCTTTACATGGGTACTGGGGAATCCAGCCCAGGGCATCAGGCTTTGCAAGCAAGTGCCTTTAACCCCTGAGCCCTTTCTTCAGGACCTGGCATTTTTTGTTTTGTTTTAATATTTTTTTAATTAATGTATTTTTATTGTCCATAATGAGTTACAATATTTAATGGGCAAACAATGAGTTGTTATCCCTAGTTCCCCAATGCCCCTCTTCCCCATCCCAAATCAGCTGGAAATCCTCCTCCGTGGGCCTCTGGATCAGTCCTTGGGGCTGGGGACCATGTAGCCTAGGAGTCAGCCCAGTTCCACCGGCCCTAGTGTGTTGTTACTGAGGGGGGGCATGTCTCTGGATATTCTCCCCCACCAAGGTTCTCACAATCTTTCCGCCCCCCTCTTCCTCTCAGTTCCCTGAGTTGTGGTGGGTGAGTATCAAGGCTGCTTTACTGTTGAGAATCTAGGGGTCTCTGTACTACTGTTTTAGGTTGTGTCGAAAATCATTGGTGTCTGTCTCACTGGCTTATCCTGTGTTGACTAATTGGCTGTGGCTATGGGTTACTTATTCATCTCATCATTCTTTGTGGGGTTCCATATGGATCCTCCACGATATGTCTGGGGTGACTCATCTTTTGCCAGGATGTCAGCTATCAGCCTGCAGTTCATTGGTAGGGTTGGACGAGCCACCACTCTCTCGCAGCATTCTGAAAGATACAAACGGATTCTTCATCGGAGAATGAAATCAGTATAGGTTAACTGAGATACACATTTCTGAATTAGCTAGAATCTAGTTTTAGTAGCCTCTCTGTCAATCGCTCGCATAGTGCATCTCTCCTTGGGGGCCCAAGAGTCCGGCTTCTCGTGCATATTGCCCTAAGTCCCCAGTTCCAGTTAAGAGCTCCTCCTCACTAAGTGGAATATTTGGCCAAATTTAAAAGCTGTTGATTGTCTCCCCCAGGCTTTGGCTCCTCCATTGCACAAGTGCTCCTTTCTTGGTTCGCTGTTCTCTCCCAGTAGGAAGTGTGTTCAGCCTACTCATGGCAGCAGACTGTGTTTCATGCCAGTGGTCACTGTTTTCTCCAGCTGTCGTTGATCAGCTTCCCCTGGCAGCTTATGCAGTGCCTTCCAGCATTACACTGACTACCATCTGGGGGCTGGATACCATTCTGGACCTCGCAGGGTCTCTCGATGCTGATCAATGGTTTTCTGTGTTTTCTTCAGCAACAGGATCTTGCCTCAGGCCTTTGTTTTAATATTTTAATTTATTTATTTGCAGGGAAAGAGAGAAAGAGCGGGTGCTCCAGGGTCTCTTGCCATAGCAAATGAATTCCAGTTTGCATGTGCCAGTTTGTGCATGGGTACTGGGGAATTGAACCCAGGCTGTCAGGATTTGCAAACAAGTTCCTTAACCACTGAGTCATCTCCCCAGCACCTGTTTCATTATTTTTTTAAAGTAACATTCTATCTGATCCTCAGTGGCCACCCATCCACAGTTATACCTATGGGGACACACCTTCTTGTCTTTGGATGCTGGGAGTATGAGTTAGCCCTGCATCTTGTCCTTTCTACGGCATGCCTCCTGTGCCAGATGATGTGTGACACATGCTTCCCTAGGGATGCACCCCAGTGTCCCAGTCCTCTGCCTCCCTCCTGGCCCTGGTGGTTCCTCCAGCACTGAGCAGAGGAGCCAGAGGTCCTGTTCTCAGCTCTTTTTGCAGTCACTGTGAGCTTTGGCTGCTGGCTGAGGAGAAGAGCAGGAGTGTGGGTCAAGCAGGGTGAAAGCCAGGCTCTTGGCTCATTTATTCCCTCCCCAACTTTCTTGTATCTGTCTCCTGAGGGCTCTGTGGGGAAGGAACTGGGAACAGAGCCAGGGAGAGGCCAGTGTGGGCTCCACCTGCTCAGGTGTTTTAACTTTCCTTCCAGGCTTCTGCTTTGCCATGGTATGGATGTCCGTGGAAGTCAGCAGCCGAGTGACCAACTTGAAGTGGGGAAACCTGAAGGAAGGAAATTCTGGCTCCTACAGCATGCAGGGCAATGAGTTGAATGTGAATAGACAGAACTGAAAACATTTTACTGGGAATTGTGGGTGTGCATCAAATGATGGACCTGAGTTATTTTCAAGTTGTAGTTCTGGTTGATGGATTGTGTGCCTATAATTACTCTTTGGGACAGAAGCTCTTGGTTTGGGTAGTCCAGATGTTATTCTCAGCCCTGCATTTTTTTTTCAAGTAAGATTTCTTTAACGCATTCTTCAACCACTGGGCAAAAGAGAAAGAACTCAGCCTTGGCAGTAAGCTCGCCTTTCAGCCATCAGCAAACGCTAAAGCTTGTGGCCCCAAGGGCTGACCTTCTTCAACTGTGATGAGAAAACAGGATATTTTGTCTTTCTTCTCCCATTACCCTCTCGTGATCCCTGTACTCATCTCTTCAGACCCTTCCCTCCGACCTCATAGTTTTCCTTCTGCCTCTGTGTCATACATGTATGTATGTATGTATGTATGTGTACATGTATGCATTATTAATATCAGAGAAGATGTGGTATTCGTCTTTCTGACTCTGGTCTATTTTGTTTAATAACATGACCTCCAGGTCCAGCCTCTTTTTCTGCATGTAACGTAATTTCATTCTTTAAGGCTAATAAAA
>PVHP010017723.1:0-34081 GCA_004024765.1 Zapus hudsonius | reverse complement strand
ATAACTGACCGTTGCAAAGTTTGTGCACAGGTGAACGCTCAGCGTCTCAAGTTGCCTACTGGACACCAACAAAGAGGACAAAGACCGGGAAAACATTGGGAAATTGACTTCACAGAGGTAAAACCTGGATTATACAATAACAGGTATCTGCTAGTGTTTATAGATACTTTCTCAGGATGGACAAAAGCATTCCCTACCCAGAAGGAGACTGCGGCTACTGTAACCAAAAAATTGCTGGAGGAAATTTTGCCCAGGTATGAAATGCCAAAATATCTGGGGACAGACAATGGGCCTGCATTCGTCTCTCAGGTAAGTCAAAAAGTGGCCACATTATTGGGGATAAATTGAAAATTACACTGTGCATATAGACCCCAAAGTTCAGGTCAGGTAGAAAAAATAAATAGAACAATTAAAGAGGCTTTGACTAAATTAACGCTGGAGACTGGCACTAGAGACTGGGTCCAATTACTACCCCTGGCCTTATATCAGGCCAGAAACACCCCTGGACCTCATGGTCTAACTCCCATCAAAATCCTATATGGGTGCCCACCTCCCGCTATAACCTTTTTTGACTCTCATATTTCATCCCATGCCCCTACCCCTTCCCTACAGGCTCCTTTAAGAGCCTTACAACTGGTGCAGCAGGAGATCTGAAAGCCTCTTGAGGTAGACTATAAGGACACCGGGGAGCTCTCTCACCCACATCCCTTCCAGATTGGTGACTACGTGCTGGTTTGTCATCATAAGATTGGGAGCCTAGAACCTCGCTGGAAGGGGCCCTACCTGATACTTCTGACCACCCCAACGGCTGTCAAGGTAGATGGCATCGCATCATGAATCCATGCGTCTCATATCAAGCCGGCGCCTCTATCAGGACCAGAATGGAAATTGGAAAAAGACTGACAACCCCTTCAAGCTACATGTTCACCTGGATCCATGCTTCACACGTGAAATCAGCACCCATCGGAGGCAACCATATCCCAACCACAATGGCACCTTCGGCACTCTGCAAATCCCCTCAAGATAAGACTCATTCGTTCCTAATACTATGCCTATATTATCTGCTGTCACTTCTATAGAATCAATAGGTCCACTTCTCATTCTCCTGCTTTTATTAACTGTCGGACCATATATTATAAATAGGCTTATTTCCTTTATTAGAGAAAAAAATTTCAATAGTGCAAACCTTTGTGCTCACTCAGGGCTATCAGCAACTCAGAACCTTAGAGGCAATATTTGAAGATTCAAATAGGCCCATAAGACAAGGGGGGAATGAAGAATCCATTTTATAAAGCAGACTCCATTTTTAGACTTACTTCCCCCTCCCTAAAGAATGTCTGGTCATAAAGACCAGGAAGTAAAAAAAAAAAAAAGACACCATATAAGGAAGCATATGGCTGTCCTGGAATGTGGGCTGGCCCTGGGATGTGGCTCCAAGGAAGTAACCAATCAAGAGGCATACAGATACAGGAAAGGAGCCAATAGAAATACCACACACCCTGTGACCTAAGCTGTATTATAATTAGATAGCTTTTGTCCATAAATACCCTGTTCCTTTGTTCTTCGGGGCTCCATCTTGCCTA
Organism: Zapus hudsonius; assembly: GCA_004024765.1. NCBI lineage: Eukaryota > Metazoa > Chordata > Mammalia > Rodentia > Dipodidae > Zapus > Zapus hudsonius. The sequence goes on along the minus strand of PVHP010017723.1, from coordinate 32,498 downwards.
GACATTCATCTGCCTGCTTCTGGAGCCCGACTGCGCAGCCGAAGAATGAAATCCTCTTGCTTTTGCATCTGCTGGTGTGGTTATTGGAGTTTTGGGGTACGCTCTACTGAGAGAGGCCTTGGGGGGGGGTCTTTCACTTCTTCCTGTACAACCTGCCAAAGAACTAACCCAAATTCTAAAATATGTCCTACACAGTTCCCAACTCACCAAATGATAGGCACTTCCTCAGCCATGGACTGGCAGACTGACTTTACACACATGCCTACAGTCAGATGAGTAAAATATCTCCTAATCTGTGTTGATACCTTTTCTGGCTGAACGAGGCTTATCCCACCACTAACAAAAGGGCTTCCACTGTGGCCTGATTTCTTCTCACTGAATGAATTCCTCAATTCAGTTTGCTTTTGTGATGGTTAGGTTTTGCTGTCAACTTAATCTTTTTAATTATCTTGGGTGGGTCTCTGAGGATGTTTACAGGAAGGCAGCCTCTCAGCAAGGGACAGGATAGAAAGAAGGTCAAAGAAGCTGGAAGTAAACATCCTTTCCTGTGTGGGCCATGCAGGAAGGAAATTCCAGAGACTCAGGAAGCCATTAAGTCTGGGATAGGGTTACAAGACCCCACCCTAAGGCTATATAAAGGTGAAGAAATTCTCCTTGCCTCTCCTGCCTGTTTGCTATTGTGTGTATGGTGTAGATGATGGGTTTTTGTCCCTGCTCAGACCTGTGAAAGAGGGCCAGTTTCCTTCACTGTTACGGAACTTCCCCTCAATCTGTAGTTTCAATAAATACTTTCCTCCCCCAAATTGTGCCTGGTTTGAAGATTCACATTCCAGCGTGTGGCTGACTATGACAGCCTTCCTCCTTACAGTCTGACAATGGTCCAGAATTCATCTCAAACATAACTCAGAACGTAGCCTCTGCTCTCCGAATACCATGGAGGTTTCACACCGCTTACCACCCTCAATCCTCTGGGAAAGTACAAAGGACAAATAGATCACTCAAAGAGTCCTAACTAAACTAACTTTAGAATTAAAACAGGACTGGGTAAAACTTCTGCCTATTGCCCTTCTCCACCTACACATTCTTCCTTAGAAACCCACTAACATTAGCCCATTTGAACTGATGCATGGCAGACCTGCTGCTCCCTGGGGACTTCTCCCCACAGAATCATGCCTGCCCTCCATCCTCACCCAAGATTTTTCTCTCTTTTCTCAGAACTGAACTCTGGAAATAACCCACTTTTCTGGAGTATCAAGCTTTGAACTGTGATCATTGATCACTTCTGTGACCATGACTCTGGAAAGTCCAGAAGAAATACAGGATGTCAGTTGTGCTTGGAAAGAAATTAACAGAAAACTGAGCAGTAATGCTGTGTCTCAAATAACCAGAATGTGCGTCCTGAAAGGAAATATGGGTGTTTGCTTTGATGTTCCCACAACTGAGTCAGTAAGTCAGCAAGATGGTAGAAGAAATGGGAACAAAAATCAATCAAGAAGTGGGGGCCACAAATGGAGTTTAGACTAATCATGTGATAGGTAATATACCAGTGTGAGCTTGCGCATTTCTGCCTAATCATGTACATTATCCACCAAAAATTAGGTCATCATAGTTGAAGTATGAAGAATTCAGTTGTATTTTTAAAAAGTATTTCCAAGAATGGTTGTAAACATATCTACTTATCTGGCTATACCTTTAAATAATAAAAAGAGAAAAGAATGGATAACATTGAGCATGGTATGGTGGACAACGGTAATCTTAGTACCGGAGGCATGAGGATTGGGAGTTCAAGACCAGCCTAGGATACCTAGTAGGTTTCAGGCCAGTCTTAGCTATGAGACTCTGTCTAAGAAACAAAAAGGGGAGGGCAAGGGCTCCATTGGTAAGGTGTTTGCCATACAAGTGAGGAAGGCAAGCACAGGGAAGTTAGCCACCCAAGAAACTGCTTGGCTTGAGCATGAACACACATAATGTTCTTCTACATAATGTACCTAGCAACCTGCTGGCAACCTGGGACCCGTGCTCATACAAAGATGCTTATAAGCCCTGCTTCAAACAACAAACTAGTTTTATCCTTACAACCATTCTTCATGATCAGTACCCATTCAAATATATTCTACATAGATCCCAGGGATCAGAACAGCAGGGGGCCAATTGGCCTAAACTGATTTTGGGTTCATGTGCTATAAGGCAAACTACCCTCTAAGTGAGCTTTTAGAGTGAAATCCCTATTTACCATCATAAGACTATGCATAACTGGGTGTGCATATGTGATTAAAATTAGATGCATCAGATAAAAATCAGAAGGAACATGAGCAGTCCAGAAAATTTTATGTTGCTACCTTCTTATTGTTGGGACAGAGCTCCCAACCAGAAGCAGCTGATGGGAGGAAAGGGTTTATTTAGGTTTATAGTTTTGAGAAGTTTCGTGGTGGCGGGGAGTCAGGATACGTATCCAGGACATCACATTTGTCACAGCAACAGAGTGAGCTAACTCTAACACCCAACAGGTTGGACAAATCAATCTCTAGGCCCACCCACAGTGACACATCCTTCAGCCAGTCTCCACCTCCAAGGTTCCACAGCTGGGGACCAAATAGGAGGCTTGATCACAAACATTTAAGGCTGTGGGGGACACTTTACATTCAGACCACAATAACCTAGACCTGTCAATGAAGCCAGACAATGGCCCAAACAACACCCCTAGAAACCAATCCATCCTTCCCTAAAAATCTTACAAAGAGAAACCCCAGACTACTTTTTGGTGACCTTGAGTACTCTCCACTCGAACGGCCCACTGCCCCTTGAAAAGTATATCACTTGGCTTTTAATAAAGTATCTTTCTGCTTAACTATTGTCAGCCACATGCCACTGGAATGACCCTTCAAACCAGGCACAGTTATGGGAGGAAAGGGTTTATTGAAGTTATAGATCCAGGGGAAGTTCCGCAATGGCCAAAGAGGCTAGCCCCCTCTTGTAGTCAGTTTTCTCTGTTTCTGCACAGAAAGAACCCAAACAAAAGTAGCTTGTGGAGGAAAGGGTTTATTAGGCTTACAGACTTGAGGGGAGACTGCATCCTGGCAGGGAAAATGATGGCATGAGCAGAGGGGTGGACATCACCTCCACCACAGCACTGGAAACAGTGGCAGGAAGGTATGCCAAATACTGGCAAGGGGAAGCTGGCTTATAACCCCATAAACCCGCCCCCAACAACACAGCTCTAGTGAGGTTGTAAAACCCAAACTGCCATCAGCTGAGGATCAATTACCCATAATACATTCATTTGTTTGTGGGGGACACCTGGATCAAACCATGACAGTCCGCCCCTGGCCCCCACAAAATAATAATCATACATGATGTAAATACAATGTATTCAGCTCAACTCCTAAGTTCTCACAGCTCTCAACTGAGCCACAATACCAAAAATAAACCCATAATGGCACAGAACCTTCACACTGCAAAACATGAGGCACAGCAAAAACAGATTGAACCAATAGAAGATTTAAAACAAGCAGGGCACTATCAATCTCTAACTCCGAGTTCAATGATTCTAACCAATAACAAGTCTCTTGGAGATTTGATTCCACCTTTCCAGCTTGGCTACTCACAGTCCAGGAAAACTTAATCCAGTGTTGGCAGCTCGCCTTGGCCCCCATCCATAGTCCTGGCATCTTATTGGATCTCCATTGCAACCCACAGTTCATCCTCATGGCTCCATCAGGCTTCCATGCAGGCAATTTAGAACACTTGCTTCATACTGCCGATGGCCATTTTTCAAAAACAAAACTGTGTTGCAAATCCAACGACCCTCTCTTCTTACATTTGCCATACTCCACAGAACCAGGTGGGCTACCAACTTGTTAATCCGGGGGGAACAAAGCATTCAGGCTCCTTACTTCAAAGAGTCCACATTCTTTCTGTTGTTCCAATGCAGACCAGCTGGCCCAATCTCAATGGTTGTAATGTCTCAAACAATTGCAGGTGAACGGGCAGCAGTTTTCTGGGTCCGTGGGTTACTTAGGGGGTTGCAGCGTGCATCAACTCCCCGTTCACCCACGGGAGCTGGGTGAGCAGTGGCTTGGAATAGCTGTGAGCCAAATGAGAGATGAGACTCTCGGGAGAACGCGGCAGTGGGCAGTTCTCATTTTATTGGATAGATAGCAGTTGCTTATATAGAGAAAAGTCAGAGGTAGAAGCATGGGAAGCAAGATCTGTGAGAGAATGGTGATGTCAGCAGAGGAAATGAAACCTTATTGTTTAGGTTTGTTATTTGCAGTTGGATTAAGTTAGGCTTTGAACTGCTTATCTTATCTCAGGGGACAGCTGTGGCCTGCCTAGGGGCTGGAGTTCTCAGGATTGCTAAGATTTACAGGGGCCCTCAGACTTTGCCTCAACTTCCTTATCAGAAGGAGACTGTCCCAGAAGCCTGCCAGACTCAGCAAAACCCTACTTCCTCCATGCCCCATTAGCAGGGTACCACAAGTTTTGGCCCAAAGATCTTCCTTTCTGTGCCATCTCCATCTGCTCACACCAATCCATCTTTATGTAAAGCAACCCTGCACATGTTTCCAGAACACAGGCAGGCAGAATGCAGCAAGCCTCTCACACAAACTGCTTCTGGCACAGTCCTGACAAAGTTCCTTCTCCCCTTCGTAAGACAAACCTCACAGTCCATAGTTCTTATTGCATTCAGGTCTTTCAACTCAGACCAGAATGATCCATCAAGCTGTACTTACAGCACTGCAAGGTGACTTTTAGGATGAGATTTCAAATCCTTCCACATTCCTTCTGCCTATCACTTCCAAAGGCCAAAGCCACAAGATAAAGGTTCTAGCAGCAACAGACACATGCTGGTACCAAAACTGTTGCGGTCAGCTTTCTCTATTGCTGCGCAGAAGGAACCCAAGCAAAAGTGGCTTGTGGAGGAATGGGTTTATTTGGCTTATGGACTCAAGGGGAGACTCCATCCTGGCAGGGAAAATGATGGCATGAGCAGAGGGGTGGACATCACCTCCGCCACAGCACTGGGAACAGTGGCAGGAACATGTGCCAAACACTGGCAAGGGGAAGCTGGCTTATAACCCCATAAGCCCACCCCCGACAACATAGCTCCAGCGAGGTTGTAAAACCCAAACTGCCATCAGCTGAGGATTGATCATTCAGAACACATTCATTTGTTTGTGGGGGATACCTGGATCAAACCATGACACCCCCTTTAACAGGTTCAAGCAGAGAGAAAAACCATCACCAACTTCATACACATAGCAAAATGCAGGTACTCCAGGCTTGAGCTCAGACATCCCTTTACACATGTATAGCTGGAATTCAAGACCCACCACCAAAACACCTTAGAGCTAGACCCTAGGATCCAGGTGATACCCACTCCAGCCAGATAGCTGGAGAAAAACTTTAATAAACTCTTGAATCTACTAGGGGACATCCATTCAAACTACCACAACTACTTATGTGCACCTTTCTTTAATTCTCTAAGATTGCCAAGAACATAGAAACACCCAGAAACCACCAGTAATACAAAGTGCAAGGGCATGCATTTGGACCCCTAGCACTCAAATAAATGTGAAGGTGTTGCAGTCAACCTTCTCACTGCTGCACAGAAAAGAACCTGAAAAAAAAAAAGCATCCTGTGGAGGAATGATTTATTTTGGTTTATAGACTCTAGGGGAAGCTCCATCACAGCAGGGAAAATGATGGCATGGGCAGAGGGTGGGCATCACCTCTGACACAGCACAGCAAATAGTGGCAGGAAGGTGTGCCAAAAACTGGCAAGGGGAAACCGGCTATAACCCCTATAAGCCCACCCCAACGACACACCTCCAACAAGATTACAATTCCAAAACTGCCATCAGCTGGGGATCAAGCATAAGAACACATTAAGTTTATGGGGGACATCTGAATCAAACCATTACAGAAGCCATGGCTAATCTCAATACTTGGGAGGTGTAACAGGGACAAGCTAGATTAACTGAATCAGTGAGCTCAATAAATAAGGTGAATAACAATCAAGGAAGATTCCTGACATTAACTTCTGGCCTCCATACACACATGCATGTGCACACATGTGTATCTACACATGAGAACACACATATATATAGAGAGAGCATGTATCACGCACACATGCACACACACACACACCCATGAAAAAAATTGGTATTGAAAAAGAACTGGTGGGCCTGATTTGTCCATAAGAAAAACTGCAAAACAATCAATTTGTCTGCATTTTATAAAGAGAACGACCTCTATTGTTGTAATGCCAACTGTTGTGTAGCTGTTTCTGGGTTGGATTTGATCATCACTGTCTTGAAGCATAGCAGTTGTGATAACCTGTACCAGACCTTCAAGAGGAGGGGTCTATGAACATTCCATCATGGAGGGAAGGGGAAACTCATGAGATACTCATGAAGCCCCTCCCCTCCCAGACATTTTAACAGCTACAGAAGGAGAGGTTAAATAACTGACTAGCATCGGGCTTCTGGGTGCCATAAATTGTCTAGGGGACGACACTGTGGTATGGCTGTCTTTCATCATCCACAACCCTGAAAATAATCTCAACAAACTCATTAGTTTCACAAACTGGATTTGGACAGAATCCTTTCTAATTTTGTTTCATTTTTTTCCCTAACATAGGGTCTTACTCTGGTCCAGGCTGACTGGGAGTTTACTCTGTAGTCCCAGGTTGGCCTCAAATTTACCATAATCCTCCTACCTCTGCCTCCTGAGATTAAACGTGTGCATTATCATGCCAGGCTCAGAATCCTCTTTTTAAAAATAGTATTTATTTGCAAGCGGGGGGGGGGGGAGACATACAGACAGACAGACAGACAGACACTGGGCACGCCAGGACCCCTTGCTGCTTGAAATGAACTCCAGATGCATGTGCCACTTAGTATATCTGGTTTTACATGGGTACTGTGGAATTAAACCCAGATTGGAAGGTTTTGCAAGCATGTGCCTCTAACTGCTGAAGCATTTTCTCAGTCCCCAGAATCCTTTTGTTGGTCTATTAGCAACTCCTCTATCTGGGGTAAATCCTAACTCTAATCCTTCCCTTCCCTTTCTTCCCATCTCATTTGATGGTAGGAACCATGTCCCTAACCAGTTTCCCTTCCCATACCAGCACAAGAGCATGAAGTTCCTTCATAAAACATGCTTGAACAAATGATTGCTTGCAAGTGAACATTTAGGGCCTAGTGTCTCAGAAGACTAGTTTGTAATAAAGCACAGTATTACTAGGAAACCCCACAGTCCAGCAGAACACCAGAATATGTGTTCATTGTCTTGACTAAGCTTCTTCTCCTGCTGAGTACCACAGCATAGAACCTCATGTCTCAACCGTTCTGTTTAATACTAGCCCCATGTTTGTATTCTGTTTAGAGACCTGGTCTCATGTAGCTTCACTTGGTCCCAAACTCAGTATAAAGTACGCACAATGATTTTCCTCATGAAAGGTGATAGTAATAAAAAATAGTTGTAATTGCTTCAAAATTGTAATTTTTCGGGCTGGAGAGATGGCTCAGCGGTTAAGGCACTTGCCTCCGGTGCCTAAGGCCCTGGGTTCAATTCCCCAGGACCCACATAAGCCAGGCCCACAAGGTGATGGCCCTAGTGTTCTCTCTCTTTCTCTCTCTCTCTGTTTGAAAATGAATAAATAAAATATTAAAAAAAAAACAGAATAGAGCTGGAGAGATGGCTCAGTGATCAAGGTGCTTGCCTGCAAAGTCTAAGGACTTGGGTTTGATTCCCCAGTACCCACATAAACCCAGATGCACAAGGTGGCACATGTATCTAGTTTAGTTGCAGGGGCTGGAGACCCTGCTGTACCTATTCTCTCTATGTATCTTCCTCTTTCTCTCTGTCTCTCAAATAAATACATATTTTTTAAAAAGAAAACAGAACAGGAGAGAATATATGGAAACAACATATCTAAGACAGCATTTTTACATATGGTATTTAACTGTAGCATTATAAAAATAAATCAGTAATTAACAAATACATTTTGATTTTAAGACTTAAATATAGTTAACTTGGTTAAAAATTTTAAAACCAGTTTATATATCTGTTATTATGAGTAATTTGGTGTCAGTGAATTAAATTTTAACTATGAGATATAGTTACACAAATAAATAAGCTTACTGAAGAAATTGAATCTGAATGAGATTCATAACCACATGTAACAAATTGATGTTGTTTACATGTTTTCTTTTCTAACAAAGCTGTTGTTTAGCAAAAAAAAATTATTATAGTTACCGTCCTGTTTCTGGGATAAAGCAACTGACCAAAAGCAGCTGAGGGGAGATAAGTTTTTATTTTGGCTTACAGTCTTGAGGGGAAGCTTCATGATGGCAGGGGAAAGCATGGCATGAGCAGGGGCTGGACATTACTTTTGCCACAGCAGGTGGAAAACAGCAGGAGAGTGAGTCAAGCTCTAGCAAGGGAGTGCTGGCTACAATATCACTAAGCCTGCTCCCACCCACATACCTCTTCCAGCAAGGCTCCACATGCCAAATGCCATCAGATGGGGACCAAGTATTCAGAACACATTGATTTATGGGAGATATCTGATTCAAACCACCACAATATTGGAACTCTATTGACCAGAGGGCTGCTAAATGTAAGAGAGAAAAAAAAAATTAAATACCCATATTTAGTCTCTCACTCTGATCACACACTCACACACACACACATAGGGGAGGGGGGAGAGAAAGACAGAGAGAGAGAGAGAGAAATGGAGAGGGAAGGTGAGATGGCTCAGCAATTAAAGTATTTGCCTAAAAAGCATAACAATCCGGGTATGATTCCCTAGTAACCATATAAAGCCAGATACACAAAGTGGCGCATGTATCTGGAGTTCATTTGCAGTGGCTAAAGACCCTGGCATGCTGTCTTTCTCTCCTCTGTTCCTATCTACTGCAAATAAATTTTAAAAAGCTTAATGGAGACCATGATCAATTTTTTTAAAATTATTCATGCCATCTTGTTTATTAATGCAAAGGCTTGTATTTTCATTTGAGCTAACCAGGGTGGGGTTTTTTCCATTTTGGGACCCCTTGACCATTCAACCAAGAGCTTCCTCCCCAGCATTTCCCAATAGTTCCAAATTTCTTAAAAGAATCCAAGGAGCAGTCAAAAACATTTCCTCTCCCTTTGCCCCAGCAGGCTCTCCTGAGAGGAGCAAGGGGGAAAGACCACTTTGTGGAACTGTTGTTTCCTGCCTTCTCATTTCCTACTTCCAGGGTATGCACAGAAAAGATCCTGATCCGGAGGTGGGAGGAACGAGGTGAGACATAGGGTGGAAGCTGCGAGTCTCATCTGAAGAGGGACTTCCAACCATAGAATATCTTCATGCTGATGATCAATTTTTTTATGGTTATTGCTTTCTGTATTCTAAGAAATCTTCACCTACCCCAAGATTGTGAATGTTTTACATTTTCCTCATATACTTTGTTAAGTTTTAAATCCAGACTTATGGTACATCTTGGAACATCATTTTGTGTATGTTGTGAGGTAGGAGCCAAGGTGTCTCTTCTCCCATGGAAATCCTTCTAGTATCATTTGTCAGAAAGATTTACCCATTGAATTGCTTTTGTCTCTCTCATCATAAATCAGGAGGTATATGTGTATTAAATCCTGGATTTTCAGTTCTATTAATATGCATCCTTATCCTTTTTATCATAACACTGTCTTGATTATTGCAGACTTACTGCAAGTCATAAAATCTCCAACTTTTTCTACTTCAGTATTCAAAATTAAATTAAATATGCAATAGTAAATATGCCTTTTTATGAGACTTTGAACTTTGGATCTTCCTGCCTCCACCTCCTGAGTGCCACCACAACTGGTTTACCATGGAGCTGGAGATCAAACTCAGGGCTTTGTGTAAGGTATGCTAGGCAGGCACTGCACCCCTCTACACATCTCAGTCTTTTTATAGGCTTTTAGAATGAGCTTGTCAAATGCTACTGTCAGCCAAAAACATTCTGATGAGATTTTACTTGAATTGCATTAATTCTAACTGTGTAGGTTAATTGGAAGGACAACTTAAATGTTAATTACACTGAACTGTCTATGAATCTAGCACATCTTTCCATTTATTTTTCTTAGAAACATGATTTTTAGTGGAGGACCTGTACACCTTTTTAAAGTTTATACATAAATGTAAATGTTTTGTGGCACTAATCTGATGTTTTACAACTTAATTTCCCAATTACTTACTGATTGTATTTTGAAATATATTCTCTCTCCTCTCTCTCTCTCTCTCTCCTGGAGAGATGGCTTAGTGGTTAAAGCATTTGCCTGCAAAGCAGAAGGACCCAAGTTTGATTCCCCAGTACCATGTAAAGTCAAGCGCACAAACAGTGCATGTGTCTGGAGTTCCTTCACAGTGGCTGGAGGCCCTGGTGCACCCATCCTCTCTATCTGCTTCATTCTCACTCTCAGAGAGAGGAGAAAGTATGGGTATACCAGGGTCTCTTGCTGTGTCTGGCTTTACATGGGTACTGGGTGTGGTAGTTTGAATATATGATCTCATAGACTCAGGTGTTTTGTTAAAATTGAATTTTCAGCTTCAGACCCTAGCAGGCGGACTCCTGCTACAAGGTGGAGTGAGAGGGGCACTGGGGCAGATCCAAATTCTAACCCAAAAGTGTGTAGAGAAGTCTGAGCTCTGGTGGATTTGTGTGTCTGCTGCTTTTTTGGTATTTTCTGGTTGGTGATGGGTTCTCTCTCTGCTTGGATTTTTGTATGGGAGCCAGATTCTTCCGCAATTAATGGAACTTCCCCTGGATCTGTAAGCTTGAAATAAATCCCTTCCTCCCATAAGCTGTGTTTGGTTGGATGTTCATCCCAGCATCGTGGAGCTGTCTACAACACTGAAGAATAGCATTTGGGATGATAGGCTTTGCAAACAAGTACTTTTGCCCACTGAGTCATCTACTCAGCCTAGAAATATATTCTGATTGAAGCAATTTTTTTCTTGTGTTGTTTTTAGAACCAATTACATGCTAGGGAAGCACCGTACCACTGAGCTGAATTCCTAGCCTTACTCTGATTTTGAGAAATCACCCCATCCCATTATTGCTTTTGACTGACTATATTAACTTGCCCTCCAGCTGTGTCTGTACTTGTCATTGTTTTGTGGGCCACCAGACAAGAACTCGAGGAAAACCAGTAACAAAAGTTTTTCCCAAAATCCCAAAATAGTTTAATAATTTTAAAATATACTTTCATACATGATAATATTCTGATTTTCAAAAGTATTTATAAAACAGTATATGTGTTTTGTTTGTGTCATATATGCATGTGTATGTGCACGTGCATCACCCCATATGCTCAACTGTGGTAGGGATTGCTTGCCTGCTGTGGCTGAAATAGAACACGGGGCCCCCACTCTTGCTCATCCACTTGGTCTTTTTTGAGCCAAAGTTTCTTTTTGTTTCTGGAACTGTGGGGCTCTGAAAATTCTCAGGTTTCTGCTCCCCTGCAGGGCTGAGGTTAGAGATGTGCATGGCCATATCCAGCTGTTGTACATAGGATCTGGAGATTTGAACTAAGTCACTCTCAGGCATTCATGCTTGCTCAGGAAGTACATACATCTAACCACTAAGCCATCTCTTCAGCCAAACTGTTTTTTTCCAAGGCAGGGTCCTACTCTAGACCAAGCTGACCTCTACTCACTCTGTAGTCCCAGGCTGGCCTTGAACTCACAGGAATCCTCCTACCTCTGTCATCCAGTGCTGGGATTAAAGGTGTCATCACACCTGGCTTCCAGCCAAACATTTTAAAAAACAAAATTGGCCTAGGATAGATTCTTCACTCCAAAATAGTTTGTTTAATAAAATATAATAAAAATCTTAAATATAGTTGTAGTGGCTTATTTAAAAGACAAGATAGGGGCTGGGGAGATGGCACAGTGGTTTAAAGGCACTTGCTTGAAAAGCCTGCCAGTTCAGGTTTGACACTCCAGTACCAGCCCACATAAAGCCACACACACAAAGTGACACATGCATCTGGTGTTCGTTTGCAGGAGCAAGAATCCCTGGAACATCCATACTCTTTCTTAGTTTTTTTTTTTCTCTCTCTCAAATATATAAGATTAAAATATTGTTTAAAAAGACAGATAAAAACTAACTTTAGAAGTGGTAGAGATAGCACAGTGAGGGATAGATTTTAATGTAGTGATTAAAAAGAGTAGCAACTCCCAGATAAAAATCTACCACCAAATTCCAACTAATCTCACTCCTTTATCTCTGGGAGGTATTCCCCATACTGAGCAGTAGTTTCCCAAATATTCATGTCACCATGACTTACATTCAGAGGAGTGTGGTTTTGAGATATGGCCACTGCAGAACAGAGAATAGAAGCAGGTTGCCCACTGTCCTCTCCTCCCCATACCTTGGCTTTACAATTGGAAAAAGCCTCTGTGAATTCCCAAGTCCCAAGGAGAAGACCAATAAGACAAAGTCATGTGAATCTAAGCCACAACTTTGCTACTAAATACCCACTGATTATCTTTCCAGCATTAGAAAAGCAGGTGGTGGGTCCTCTTGTGACATGCCTCATGGGCAGCTCTCGCAGGTGGACTGAGCACTCCACTCCTATCTTACTACCAAAACTGATGTCAACAGAAAGTTCATGTCCCGCCTTGGAAGACCTCAGCCCTTTGGCCTACTCCATGATCCTTTGTAAGTGAGCAACCCACAGGGAGCACTCAACACCAACTGCAGGCGCGCGGATGCCAGGGCAGGTTATCCGGTGCATGCACTAGTCCTGAAGAAGGCTTCGAGAGACCAGCATCCTCATTACTTCATTGCTACCTGCAAAGGGACAATGACGGATTACACAGGAATGCAGTAGTCATGGACTTACAGTAGAATTATTGCTTTTTATCCTTTTCTCTAACACACAAAAAAAGAGAGGAAATGAGAAATTACATTTTTGTTGTTTTGTTTGAGACACAGGGCCTCATTAGGCCCGACTGGCCATAAACTACTATGTAGCTAAGGGTGAATTTGAACTTCTGATCCTCCTGCTTCTTCCTCCCCAGTTCTGGTATCACAGATATGTGCCACCATACCTGGCCATATATTTGCGAGGGTAGAACAGGTAAAAATTTTATTCACTTATTTAAATTTTCCTAAAACATTAAAGCCCAGAAGGGCTTACTGAATTACAGCTTCCAGCAGTGAGTCAAGATCACAATAAAGAACACACTTTAGCTTCCCACAGGAGAGTCAGCCTTAAAAACCAACACAGGGACCAAGGTCCGTTTCTCTAAAAAGACACTCATCAAGATGAGATACACATCAGGTTGTTTTTAAAATGCTGACATTCTTGTGACTCCCAAAACTCCAGATGAGAATTATAACGGAAGAATGCATTAACTTAAATACTCAAGGTCAACTAAAATCCTGGAGTCCCTCCTTTCTGTGACAGGGGAAGAACTTTGCTAGAAATAGGTGAATTAATATCCTAATGGATATGGCCCTATTTTTCTCTAGCAAAGGCTAACCTGGGACTCAGTTTGTATAGCCCCAGGCTGGCCTTGATCTCATGTTGATCCTCCTCCTCTGAGCGCAGGGATTAAAGGTGTGTGTCACCTTACCTGGTGTAGTAATAGGAGGCTGTTTTATAAAAATCTGTTTTTATAACTCCTATGTGGCAATGTATTTTATTATTCCCCTGCAGTGCCAGGGATGGGCCTCGGGCGTGCTGCATGGATGTCATGCTCTGTACCACTGAGCTATACCCTCAGACCTTGCTTTGTTGACAGGTTGTCAGGATGGCTTGAATTCATGATTCTTCTCCCTCTGCTTCCTGATTGCTGGAGTTAAAGGGATGCACCACCATGCCTGTCTTATCTGCTAACTTTCTACTACCTCCGTTTTTTTTTTTTGTTTGTTTGTTTCATCTGACTTCTCTTTCCATAAATTCCCAAGCACGATCCGATCCCTGAAAACATGAGCATTCCTATTATTCAGTTGAAGGTGAACTTGTCCCAGCAGTCCTCAGGCTTATTGATTTCTAGTGTGTAAATCTGGAGAGGCAGATGGGCTCCCACCACTACCAGAGCAGTGCAGTAGGGGGCGGTCTGGTTACTGTTCACGCCCACCAGGCTCAGAGCCCCCAGGGTGGCGACAGGGAAGCCACTGAGCCACTGCTTGGTGATCTCTCTGAACAGCAGTGCCACAGACTTCAGACCAATCACAATGTCATCTTTTTTTGTCTTGATGGGCATAAATAGCATCATAAATCAGCGTCCACATAACTCCAGAAAAATAAAGAGGCAAGTACACAGATGGATGGCAGGAACCCTTGATAGCAGACCACCCAAATAAAGCTCCCAGTTAAAAGTCAGGCCTATAGTAGTTTAGACACAGGACATCCAGGGTCAAGGTCAACAAGGACTAAGGGCATAAGCTTTTAGTCCCAACACTGGGGAGGCAGAGGTAAGAGGACTGCCGTGAGTTTGAGGCCACCTTGAAACTACATAGTGAATTCCAGGTCAGCCTGGACTAGAGCAAGACCCCACCTAAAAAAAAAAAAAGACAAAGGATTGAAAGGTAGAAATGTCTCCAGCAGCTATGGGATGATTTGCTGTTCTTGTAACCTTGTCCTATGTCCACTCTTGTGAGTAGTTGGTGCTCCTCTCATGCTGGGTGTTGGTGAGAACCATACATGACCTTGCTGCTTTATGTGACATCCAAGTGACGCCACCCTGCTATCCTGCAGAACTGAGAGGAATCTCTCTGGGCCTTCCCAGGATGGTCCCACATGCCATTAATAATACAGCCTGCTCTACACATCAACATAGCTCCAGTGCCAAAGAGAGACACCATGTACCAATCAGGAAAACCACCTGGCTCAGTGGCCAAAGCACTGCTCCAGGTGTGTAGCAAGTACAGTTGCCATGTTCCAATGGACTTGTACAGCTGTATGAACTGCAGATAGGGCTGCAGTGGGTACAGTGCCAAAGCCCACAGGCACCCCACTCCTTACAAGCCCAGCATGGCAGGTGCAAGCTTGACGCCAGTTTTTATATTTTTAAAGACCAACTTCTAAAAAAAAAAAAAAAAGCCAGGCATGGTGACAAATGCCTTTAATCCCAGCACTCAGGAAGCAGAGGTAGGAGGATCACCATGAGTTCGAGGCCACCCTGAGACTCCATAGTGAATTCCAGGTCAGCCTGGGCTAGAATGAGACCCTACCTTGAAAAACCAAAAAAGACCAACTTCTGATGATAAAAATACTTGCATTAAACAAAAAAGGTAGAAAAAAAAACAGTAATAACTCTATTTCTTAAAAAGAACTCTTCATACAAAATGACAGAAAAGTACAAAAAAAATACTAATCCTGGATGCAGAAACATGAGTTTTTCTTTTACTTTTCATGTATTTTACAAATTTTCAATATATTTCTTTTAGTAGTTGGAAAACAAAAGTATAAAAGAAAATATTTTCTGAAAGAAAGGGATCAACTACTGACAGACAGTGGCTGCTAGTGAAATGAGAAATGTAAAGTGAACCTTTGAGGATTGAGTAAGCACATCTTCTCAAAGCCAACTGTAAAAATTCATATTTAGCCCATAGTCTCTGAAACAGAGTGAAAAAGTGACCAGCATGCCCTGCCGCTTTTTTTTAAATTATTTGATACTGTGAGAGAGAGAAAGAGGTAGAGAGAGGGAGAGAGAGAGAGAGAGAGAGAGAGAGAGAGAGAGAGAGAGAGAGAGAGAGAGAGAGAATAGGCACGCCAGGGCCTCTAGCCACTGCAAATGAATTCCAGATGCATACATCACTTTGTGCATATGACTTTACATGTTTTAAGCGGATGATGGTGTTGATGGGTGGCTAGGTAGACATTAGGCTTGGAGGTCATTGAAAGACAGACCAATGTCCAGTTTCTAGGGAAACACCACAAATACTCCTCCATCAGATTTAAAATAACACATGAAAGGAAGGAGAATGGAGACATCAGGGTTTTTGTTGAGAGAAAGCTAATTTGAGTTTTACCTCAGGCCCAGCATGGGGACATGACATTCTGAATACTCAAAACAAAAGATTATGTTCCACTCCATTATGAGTTAATCCAACTGGGCCTCTGGATTACCTAAAATACCATCCCTCATCAAAGGACATGCTAAGGAGGTGGAGGTAGATTCCATTAATGAGATAATGTAGTTAAACCTCCAGAAACCCCTCCCTTGATAGTTACTCACAGATCTTCATTGCTGAGCCTGCCTGCTTTTCAGAGCTATAATTCACAAAGCAGTCTCCCCACCCCCACCTTGTTTTCTTTCTTCTTGGGATGCCAGTGGAAATCCCAAACTTGTCCTGAGGGCTTTTCCTTCTTTTTCTCAGTAACTCTCCTTTGACTTACTCATGCCTCATTATCCGTATGCTAGTATGAAATCTGCAACAGTGTCACCTACGTGTATGACCTTGTCTTTCCCCACTTGAATACAGCAGTTTTAAAAGATAGGATCTTTAGTAAAAAAGGTGGTTTCCCACACTCAGAAAGCTCCCTAGACCGGATTCTATGAAGCTGGGCACCACCTGGTGGTAACACAGTCTCAGTTTAGAACTGCTGCTTTGACAAAATAAATAGGGCAATTAGTGCTGAATTTCAGTTAAGGACTGAGCTCAATAAAAACGACAAAGTTAGTATGTAAACACAAAGCAGCATAACACCTTTAACAATGTATGATTCAGATATGGGGCAGCTTCCACACAAGCCATCACAGCCTTCACTTGGTCCAACAGAAAAACTCTAGGGGTGGGGAAGTCCTCTGGAAGTTTCTGGTGTCTGGTGTCCAGCACAACACAAATCCTTTGGAGGCAGGGAAGCATACACTCACAGGCTTTTATGATCCCATTAAAGTAGCCCTACATTGCATCCTTGCAAAGGCATTCAGAGAAGCCTCTGTCCCAGGGGATCCTCTAGCAGGGTGACAGCCCTAGCTGCCTAAATGGCTGGAATAAGAGTTGTCTCTTCCAGAGTTTTGCACTGTGGAAGCCACATTCTGAGCCTGAAAGACAGCTCACATGGTTCCCGGACAGAATGTTTGTGACTTCAGAAGAAATCCACATACGGTCTATTAAAAAAATCCACCAACCACTGGCAGTATTGATATAGATTTTAGACTATGTGGCTGATAAGTTACAGAGCTGAGGGTGATCATACTAGCTCATATTTGCTTGTGAATTACTGCATGATGTTCTGAAAGCCTTGAGGATGTTATATCAACAACAAACAGCCTTTGACTTTTTAATGGGATCTCTCAGTTTAAGCCTCCTCCGAAATCTACTAAGAGGGGGTGGAGTGATTGATGCCTCATGAGGCCAAAGCAGTCTCCTGATCCCAGTGTTCTTGCTAATGTTGCAACAGTTCACTTCTAGGGCAGAGTTAAGAAAGCAGGAAAAGACAAGGCTTGGTAGGATTCCCGAGGATTAGTCAGCACAGTGGCCAAGAGACAGGTTGGAAAAGCACAAATCCCGTCAACTGTTCCAAATTGAAGAGTGTAAACTCTGGGAACTTTTACCTTCTAGGATTTGGTGAACCCTGGAGTCCCGCATATACTGCTGAACAGCATAATCCTTCAGATAGCCGTAGCCCCCATGCATCTGCAAAGCTTGGTTGCAGATCTGCTGGGAGACAGGGATTGGATGTCTTTGGTCCCAGGAAGACTGTGGAGCACATGACCTCTCCCCCCACCCCATCCCAGACCTGGCAGCCTGCTGGAAATGAGGAAGAACAAGCCCAGAATGGAGCTCCAGACTCTACATGGTCAACACAAAGGAAGTCCGTCTACTGAATTAGTCAGACAAGGCACAAATCTCTGCTTTTCTCATTTATTCCATCAGGTGGAAGTGGCCCATAAGCACCGTGGTGGGCTTCGATGAAGCCGCGTGTCACCTGGTGGTAATGCAGTCTCAATGTGGAAATGCTGATCAAGCCCTGACAAAGTACACAGGGCAACTAGCACTGAACGTGGGCAGTAGCATTGAGCTGCTCTGGCTCTGGCAAAGACGGGCCTCGTCTAGGACATAACTGAAAGACAGAGCCATACTGAGGTTTCATAGTATGCAGCAGTTGTGAGAGCGCCCATGGAGACCTCTCACAAGATCTTCACATCCTTGATCCCCAAGATGATCCCTTTCAGTGCTCCCAGAGGGTAGAGTTCCAGAGCTGGCTGATGTCTCTCAACATTCCTGGGCCTAGCAGTTGTTTCTTGTCTGTCTCAGGAGAGCCACAGGGCTTATCACTTACGGCAAAGCATTCATCTGTAACAAAGAGCTTGGCCATGGAGCACAGGGCTACTGCATCTTCCCGTTCCTCCTGCAAAGCCATCGCTGCAGTTCGGACCATCAGCCGTGAGGCAACTAACCTTGTGGCCATGTTTGCCAACTGGAATTGCAAATACTGTATCCACGTGAGAAAAGAGAACCAGGTAAGACAAGGGCTTAGGCAGAAACTGCTCCAGGACCACTGTTAGTTAAGACATCTTCACTAAGGTGCCTTTTCTATGTGACCCTGTGCTTCAAGGTCTCCTGCCTTCTATACAGAGAAGCATTATGGCACGCCGGTATTAGAAGCCCACTTTGCTTGCCCTACACTTGGAATTTTGGCCTCCTGAACTAGTAGACAAAGAATAGGTTCTGAAGGTGGTGGCAAGCTCAAGGGTATCATGGCCACCCCTCTCCTACAGAATGTGGACCCTAAGGCAGGTCTTCCAAGTGGTACACAAATACAGACAACAGGGACCTTACCTGGTTATTGGCCAGAGGCACTCCAAACTGCTTCCGGACCTTGAGGTGGTCTCGAGCCAGAGTAACTGAAGCATGAGCAGCCCCCAGAGAGCAGGATGCTGGAGAGGAACAGCCAGGGCTTCAGCTGAGGCCCAAGGACAGATGCTGGCCTCAGCCCGTGCCCTCCTTGCCCCACTCCGTCCTGGCTCACCAATGTTGATCCTCCCGCCGTTCAGTCCTTTCATGGCAATGAGAAAGCCCTGCCCCTCACTCCCAATCCTGTTGGCCACAGGGACAGCACAGTCTTCAAAGATCACGGCTCGGGTTGGCTGGGAGTTCCACCCCACCTGGCAAAAATCATGGACTAGGTGGCTGTCTAACAATTCCCTATGCAGGGTGGTCTTCCCTGTGGATGGAAGCCTGCACAGTATGGGATCCAGCATCTGGGGACTTAGACCCACAAGAATATAAAAGAAGGAAAAGAAAGAGTCCAGATTTAAAGACTTATCAACCCAGAAAGCCGCTTATTTCAACTAAACATTTTATTTGTGTTTGTTTTTGAGATAGAGCTTATCTGTAGCCCATATTTGCTTAGAAATCACTACAGAGCCCAAACTGGTCTTAAACTTGCAGCAGTCTCCTACCTCAGCCTATTGAGTGCTAAGATTATAGGTATGCCTGGATAGCATTTCTTAACAAATTAAACAAAATCTACTTTGTGTACCTCATCTACAAATACTTCTTATAACCGCTGTTAAGAGTGGGACATGATTAATCCTCATTTTTGGTACTTCTATGAATACACTCTCTTACAAGCACAGAGACAACATGAGGAATTATTTGGAGTTTAGTTTACTTCTTTACACAGCTCTTTTCAGTTTAGTGTACCTAAAAGGTGCTATAATTAAACAGGGCAAATGATATGCATCATGCCTGGTCTAGCCTTTGGCTGCAGCAGGATCCAGTAACGTGCTTACACCAGCTCTTAAGAACCAACTACATACTATGTTTTCTAACATGTGTTCTGTGACACCGCAATGGTGGCTTGAAATCAGCCACGAAACTGGCCAATAGCACAACTATGAGCTTTTTGTTCTTTTTCCAGAAAGCTCATTCACTAGGACATCACTGGGCATGTCAGACACAAACCCAGATAAAATTCTAAACCCTTGCAATGTAGTGTTTTACAACAACCAATAGTTTGCATATTTTTGGACAAATCACTTGACTTCTTTGTGTTTTTTGTTTTCCCGCTACAAAGTAAAGGAGTCAGATTAGAAAGCCAGTAGAAACTCTTCAAACAAAACCTCATATATACATCTATTATTTATATATTATATTTATTTATAATCTACAGATAAAGCTTTCATTACTTCATCCCCTGAATCCCTGTTCCAGGTCTTCAGAACTTTTAAACACTCTTATCTTTTATATTATTATTATTTATATTATTATTCAGCCAGGTGTAGTGGTGCATGCCTATAATCTCAGTACTTGGGAGATGGAGGCAGAAAAATCACCTCTAAATCAAGGTGATCCTTAGCTACACAGAGTTTGAGGTCAGCCTGGACTACAATGAAATCCTGTCTCAGAAAACAAAACCAATCCAAACCAAACAAAAATACCCATAATTTTTTTAAAGGGCTGGAGAGATGGCTCAGTGGTTAAGGCACTTGCCTGCAAAGCCTAGCAACTTGGGTTCTATTCCCCAGTACCCACATAAAGCCAGATGTACAAAGTGGCGCACACAACTGGAGTTTGTCTGCAGTGGTTGGAGGCCCTGGTGTGCCCATTTTCTGTCAGTCTCTCTCCTCTCTATCTTTCTCTGCTTGCAAATAAATAAATAAATAAATAAATAAATAAATAAATAAATATTTTCAAAGAACACCAAAACATTCAAGTCAACAGGGTTGGAGATAGAGTCAGAAAGGAAAAACAATTAAGAAGGACAGCACCCAGGCTAGCATAGCAAAAGGGCAAAACAAACCAATGTTTAACAACTCTCTTAAGAAAATTCCTTCCTTAGAAGGCTCACATGAGATCTTTTAACATTGGACTACAGACTTCTCTTCTCTCTCATGTGTATGTAGACAAACACACACCCATGCAGAGGTCAGAGGACATTAGCTGTCCTCCTCTATGGCTCTTCTGCCTAATATCCCCAAGACAGGGTTTTTCACTGACCCTGGAGCTTGCCCTTTCTCCACTAGACAAGCTGAGGAGTGAGAGCCAAGGATCAACATTCCTTTTCTAACCCTATGAAATCCTCTGGAAGGCTGAAGCTAGGGATGGCAAATGAGACTTCCCTACCTTTTGGAAGCCCTGAACACTCAACAACTATTTCTGCTCAATTTTGTCTTTTCTGCATATTATCCTAAAATCCTCTTATAAGAGTTCTTGCTTCCACACTTCTACAGTTAGACCCATTCTTCTTTATAAAACCTGCCAATAACTAAGTCGAAGATGAAGTCATTACACTCTCATAAAGTTGGTGCAAAGCTGAAGGTTTCAAACTCAGTAATAGTGTTATAGATGCCAAGTAAAGGCATGTCTTTGTAGAAAAGGTTACCAAAGAGCATGATGACCACGGGGACCAAAGCTGTTTTGCCCTGGCCCACGAGACTCTGGCCTTCCATGCCACACCAGTCCTTGGTCACTGCAACTCCCACAACACCGAAATTCCATTCACTTCTGCAAATAGGCAAATCTTTACTATTTATTATTCTTTGAGATGGGGCTTTGCAATGTAACCCATGCTGGCCTGGACTGTAATCTTTCTGCTTCCGCCTCTTGAATGCTGGGACTGCAGGAGTGCACAACCACAGTCAGCTATATTTTATGTAAAGCTGCATATGTTTTCCAATCCCAGATAGGGCTAGGAATAAGTAATGAAAGATGCTCTATCTTCCTAGAAGTCAGCAAGTGGCTCTGAATCTAGTAAATGCCAGTTACTCTACAAAAGAGAAAGGGCATTACAACATGTAACTCTGGCAGTTAGCATCATGCAGAAAAATATGGAAACTCTAGGAGATGTGAAAAAGTATATCCAGGGGTCATTGCATTATCAGACTTTTCCTCAAAAGTCCTAATGGTGAGGGTAACATTAGATCACCTGGTCTAAAAACAAACAAACAAACCTGAATGGGCTTTATCCTCATCACCAATTAGTTACATTATTATAAGTCTCCTATTCATGGCCTGCTTATGAAGTTCTTAATCCCAAGAATGCCTTATTTTTCAAATAAGACTATGGAAACACAGTTTGTAAGATTACTGAAATACCTACAACTCCCAAAGTGTCCCCTATGCTTTTAATTCTTGAGACTTCTGCTCAACATCAGACCTTTAATTATCTGTTTCTGGGATAACAAAGTATAACAAAAAGCTGGATAAGATATACAGGGCTAAAATGAACATAGGAAAGGTAACAGAATTTAAGTAATAGGAAGCTTGGTTTTTCCATCTCTTCAGAACTCACTATCTCTTTAACAATGCCATTTCTACTCTACATACCACTGCCAGCAATCCTAATGAAAACAACTCTTCCAAAGCAGGTCATCAAGTACGTAAAAACACTTCATGAAATAAGGTCAAGACTGGCCTGACAGGTGACATAACTTCATAACTGGAGTTGATTCCAGTCCAATAGCCACTCACCTTTTTTTCCTTCTTGCCAAAGCTAAGGCCAGGTGTCCCCTTCTCAACAACTATGCATGAGATGCCTTTGGGGCCCAATTCTCCGGTTCTGCACATGACTACATAGATGTCTGACTCACCACCCCCACTGATGAAGGCCTGTAGGGTTGGAGAGGGAGTGCATGGGAATCACAGAATACATGACTTCTAAGCCTGACAACTGGGAAAATAAATGGATTGTTCTCAACAACAAAAGAGAGGTATAATGGCAGAGACTGAGGAGAAATAAAGTTAAATGGTGCTGGTAGTGACAGGATCATTAGGGATTTATTTGTTAAGAATATAAAAGGAAGAGCCGGGCGTGGTGGCGCAAGCCTTTAATCCCAGTACTCGGGAGGCAGAGGTAGGAGGATTGCAGTGAGTTCAAGGCCACCCTGAGACTACATAGTGAATTCCAGGACAGCCTGGACTAGAGCGAGACCCTACCTCAAAAAACCAAAAAAAAAAAGGAATATAAAAGGAAGAGATAAAACGAGTGTGATATGTAGAATCAAGATCATAAGAAATAAATAGTGAAAGTGGATAAAGAGAAATCAGATTCTCTTCCCAACATGTAAACTATTGGGGAATATTAACTCAAAGACTCAATGAACCAGGGAATGTCAGAAAGAATGTGGGGACAACCTTAGTTGTTCTAGGATGATTTTATGTTTGTACCTTGGAGCCGTTGAGGATGTAATGATCTCCTTGTCGCTTAGCTGAGGTCAAAATGGAAGCGGCATCACTTCCACTTCCTGAAGCAGGGATCACAAAGGTGCAGAGAGGTGAGGAAATCAATGAAGTCCAGGGAACCCAGCACATGCCACATCCTAGACAGTTTTTTCTGGGAGGTCTGCCAGCACAATCCCACAGCCTAGGAAATCTTTCTGGGAGTTGAGCCCAGCAGAGGCCCATGCCCTGGAAAATCTTTCTGGAGTTGAGCCCAGCATAATCCCTTGTCCTAGAAAGTCTTACTGGGAGCTTGGCCCAGCACAGTACCACACCCTAGGACATCATGGGAATTTGGCATGTATTACTTTAAAATCCACAAATCCAAGGGAATTTTTTGTACTTGTTGAAAACTGCTTGCACCTAATAGACCCACTCTTCCTCCCCAATACACCAGCTAGCAGTGGTCCGAAGCTGGGAGGAACTTTGATCTAAAGGCCTCTGTGATTTGTGACATGTGGATATAGCAGTTGTATATATGTGTGCAACAGGTGAGAAGAGCTCAGTGATCACACAGGTTCTCTCTCCCTGCTCACCTGTTCTTACCTGTTAGGAGGGCAAACCCACCTGGTTCTGTGAGGCAGTAGGAGGCAAACTTCTCCATGGTACAAAGCGGTGGGCAAAATTTGTGCCTCTGTTCCTCATTTCCAAAGCAATCAATCATCCAGGCACACATGCTGATTGGTACACCAAGAAGAAAAGATATTGACAGAAATAGACAAAAAAGGGGGGGGGGAGAGAAAACAAAGGGCAGCAAGGTAGAATCAATGCAGAAGACAGAGTGGGGAGTCACAAATGAAAAGATTCAACTTGGAAGGATTGGTTTGAAACCTGTTTCTGGAATATTTCTACCCAGAGATAACTAGGGCCCAAATATTTCTCACCAGGATGTTCCTAATACTAGTCAGATGAAATGAGCCCTTACTAATCAAAGATACATATACTTCCTATTCCTCAAATTATTGGGCCTTTCATCTGTGGACCAAGGAAAACTAAAAGGGACTGCTAGTACCAGGGCAATCTAAGATTTGGGGAAAGGCTTGCAGACCTGGTTCTCTGAGCAATGTACAGGAAAAAAAGGATCAAATCCAACAGGCAGCAAAAGGCTACTGTATCCTACCAACAGTTCTGTTTCTCAAAGATGATCTACCTAACATGATTCATCTTTTTCTCATGAATCTGAACTTCCCACTTAGCCCATGAGAGTGCTTCACTGCACTCTTGAGGGGGGATGCTCACTTGTGGATGCTTATGTAGGCTGTTGTGCTAGTGCAGCCGGTAGCCAAGGCTTCAAAAATGACAGAGGTATCCAGCCGTGACAATCCAGACCCACCAACATCTGTGTGGACGTAGATTCCTCCGAAGCCCAGCTGTGCTGCCTTCCGCATCACATCTACAGGAAACAGCTCCTACATCAAAGACAGCAGGGTTGTCAGGGACATTCTCCTTTAGAGGGGACAATGAGGAGATAGGATAGTTACATGTGCATGTGTGTAGAGGCCAGAGGTTGACCCTGTCAGGTGTCTTTCTTTATTGCTCTCCACTTTATTTACTGAGGCAGGTTCTCTCACTTGAACCCAGTGATCACTGACAGGGCTTGCATAGCAAGACAGCTTGCCCTGGGAATACCGTCCCTGCCTCCCATGCACTGACAGATTACAGATAGGCTGCCACTCTTACCCTGCATTTACATGGGTACTAGGGATCTGAACTCTGGTCCCCAGGCTGGCACAACAAGCACTTTATTCACTGAACCATCTCCCCAAACCTGCCTTTGTCACCTTACAGTGACATCAGTTAACATGCATTGTCTAAAAGTTCTTTACAGAACATCCTTGGTTTAAGTATATACAAATCTTTGTTCAATTAGAAAAACTGGTACCTAGAAGATGTCTGGAATGCCTTCTATGAAAGGAATCAGTCATCATCAGTCTCCTTAATTTCAGGAAGAATTGGTGAAGACCCACCACTACACAAAGCACTGTGGCGGCACCTAGCCACAAGAAGCCTCTTACCTTCTGGTCCCATTCTGCCATATTTGGAGCCATTTCCTGGGCAGCAAAATCAAATGCCACTTTCTGAAATTCTTTCTGTTCTTCATTTAGTCCGATGGAAGCTGTGGACAGGATCAGGCATACTCAATTCTAGAATGGAGGTGACGGAATACTACCAAGGAGTTCCTCAAAGCTGAGAGCAGCCCTACTGTGGCATTCCCCAGACATAATACAGCCTTGAAGAGCAAGAGAATGATGATATGTGTTCTCTCCTTCCTTCACACCTGCCCAACAGGGTCTCATTCTATAACCCAGGCTGGCCTTGAACTCAGGATCCTCCTGCTCCAGCCTCCCAAATTCTGGGATCATTATCATCTCCAGTGGAGAAGTAACAGTTCTAACACTTACCAACACCAACCTAGGATCGCACACAGTGATTTCCCAGACCTCTCAACCATTTAGTGAGATACAGTTGAAGCACTAAACATGTAGAGGCCTTAGCCAAAGCACTGGACAGGAACTGGGCTACAACAAGGAGAGTAGGATGGACAAAGATACGTCTCATTGAGCCTTTTATCCATCAAACAGCACCATCAGCAGTTTCCTTCCTTTAATAACAGCTGACTTTATTTACAAAGCATCTACTTATTAAAACAAAAAAAAACCTTGGGAGGCAGAGGTAGGAGGAGTTCGAAGCCACCCTGAGGCTGCATAGTGAATTCCAGGTCAGCCTGAGCTAGAGCAAAACCGTCCCTTGAAAAAACAAAACAAAACAAAAACCTAACTGGGGGCGTAATGACACATGCCTTTAATCCCAGCACTTGGGAGGTAGAGGTAAGAGGATCACTGTGAGTTTGAAAATGTTGGTATTGCTTAAGGAGGGCACGGAGGACAAAGGGTTAAGAGGGTGTTGAATGAGGTCAGAAACCCTATCTCCACCCTCAACTCTGAGACTCCCAACCCCCAAAAAATCATGCCACATAGACCCAGGTTCACACCCCAGCTGTGCCTAGAAGGTGGCAGTTCCTCTACCACCACCATCTGATACGTGCCCAAGCTCACGTCCACATGCAAAGCAGGTATTCACAGGTTGCTGATTTCTGCCAATCTCTGTTGTCCATTCCTTTCCCTCCCTCCTCAATTTCTATTTAACCCACGATGCTGCTACAATAAAAGGGGATTGGGATTTCTTATCATGGGATTATTGCCAAGGATGCTTTTTCCCTTGGGTCTTTGCCCATTACTGCGCTGTAACACATGGGGAACCGTGTTTCCCCTAGGAAGCCATGCTTCTAGAGCTGAACACACACAGAGCTATAACACTTCCGCGGGCTCTCAGGCCCACGGACATGCCTCCATGGGTGCCAGGTTTTGGGCCCCCTGCCACCTCTCAGAGCATGCCAGCTCCCTCGCTCCTCACGGTCCCCTCTGTGCCGCTGCCATGGAGCATGCCTGCACTCAGGTGCTAGCTGGCCAGCAGCACACCTGGCCCGGGACAGCAGCCGGCCCAGCCCCCCCCCTCTCGCTAGGGCGCACCGGGGACCAGAAGCGGCCCTGGGAAAACTCCAGCCAGACCCGTTCCTGTTCCTTTTTCTTTTTTTATTAAAACAACAACCTAACTGGGGGTGTGGTGACACATGCCTTTAATCCCAGCATTTGGGAGGTAGAGGTAAGAGGATCACTGTGA
Organism: Zapus hudsonius; assembly: GCA_004024765.1. Taxonomy (NCBI): domain Eukaryota; kingdom Metazoa; phylum Chordata; class Mammalia; order Rodentia; family Dipodidae; genus Zapus; species Zapus hudsonius. The sequence goes on along the minus strand of PVHP010017723.1, from coordinate 5,658 downwards.
GTTCGAGGCTAGCCTGGGACTACAGAGTGAGTTCCAAATCAGCCTCAGCTAGAGTGAGACCTTACCTAAAAACAAATCAAAACACCTTTCTTATCTCTTCTCTATTTGAAAAAATAAAAACAAAAATGAAGGGCTGGGAATGTAAGCCAATAGTTGAGAGTTGCTTAGCATGGGGCCTTGTGTTCATCCCAGCAACACAAAATAATAAATAAAGCCTCCAAACTTCCAAAGCCAAAAAAATATAGTAGCCCTCAAATCACATGTTTTTGTCTAGCAGTTTCTTGAAAATTCCTACCTGATCTCAGCTGAGCTGGCAGGAGCTATCTTCACCAACATATTCAATTTAAGGTATCGATTGAGAAATCATAACCTGTGTACTTTGGCTTACCTTAAAACTAAGGAGAAGACTTGTATAGATTATGCAATATTGCCATCCATTTGGCAGAAAATCTTTGGCAGTCTTAATTCATATATAACAATGACAAAAAAAAAAAAAAGATTGAAACACCCTTGTGTTGAAACATGGCTAAGGCTCCACTACAGAATTACTTCTTAAAAAGATTTAGTGGTGTGGCCCTAGGGGACAGCTTCTGTGTTAGTTTGAATGCATGCCCTCCATAGACTCAGGTGTTTTATTAAAGCTTGTAACTTGGGTGTCCAGCTACCTGGCTGAAGCAGGTGTCACTGGGGGTGGGTCCTCGGGTTCAGCCCAAAGGTATATTTGGCAGTGGATCTGAATTCCAGCCCAAAGGTATGCAGAAAGGTATGAGCTCTGGAGGACTTTTGTGTTTGCTGCTGTCTGGCTGCTGGTGGTTTCTCTCTGTTTGATTTATGAATGGGAGCCCCCTTCTTCTGACATCGATGGAACTTCCCATGGATCTGTAAACTGAAATAAATCCCATTCCTCCCATAAACTGTGTTTGGCTAGATATTTGTCCCAGCATTGTAGAACTGTCTATTACAAAAATTTGGTAGCAGAGAGTTGGGGTTTTGCTGCATGATGAATCTGACCATGTGGATTTTGGTCTTTTAGAACTTGTGTGCCAAGGTAATATGTACAGAATTGGGACTTGAGACTGCAGACACCTTCCAGAGCACTACACCAAGTTTTATGGGCTATTCTCATGAATACTAAGTGCAGAGAGAATTGTGTTGGCTTATGAACATTCAAAGAGGGAGGAAAACAGATGAGAACTTTGCTGGAACCGGGCAACAGGCATAAAGGCTGGCTGCGTTTTGCTGTCAATGCCCAGAGTTTGATCAAAGTTGATTTTGAAAGTAATGGATTGACGTGCTTAGCAGAAGATATAGAACTGAAAGATAGAAGACTTCAATTGGAAAACTTCAAACAGATTTAATGTTACTGGCACAGAGACAGTTTAAGTTATTGAAGTGGGTATTGTCCTGAGGTAAATCCCATCCAGTAAAGATTGAATGCAAACTCTTTTAAAAGGTGATGACCTAAAGAAAGAAACTGTTGGGCCCCAGCCTAACAGAGTAACCTTAAGCTAAATTTTAGAATATGGAATAAAGCTGGGCGTGGTGGCACACGCCTTTAATCCCGGAGCCTCTCCTCTCCTCTCTGTTCATCTTTTGAATCTCGCTGCTTTTCCCAGTTCTGTCATTGTTCGTTTGTCTGTCTGAGACCCCAGGAGAGTCCCCTGATGATCGGGTGCGAATCTGAATCAAGGTGAGTGAGATCCATTGGCCATGGATAACGCAACAGGAAAATCACAGGACCCAGCGCTCAGGGCGCTGTGCTATATGTTAAAAGGTCGGGCTTGGAGGTCTAGGAAAGAGACCACAACCCTAGGGTGGGCCCGCATTCTTATGTAAAGATAGGATGTTAATGAGGCCTGCACTCTTAGTATCCTAGGAACAGAGGTCATGTATATAGATACTTAGGTTTACTTAAGTTTAATTCAATAGACTTAATTTAAAATTAATTTAAAAGGCATTTTCTGTGTATAACATTTATTTACACAGATGTAAAAGTGTTAATTCACTCATGGCACATATGGGCTGTCAATTTTCTTAAAATTACACCCATAGAGACATTACACAGCTGAGCGTGGTGGCGCACGCCTTTAATCCCAGCACTGGGAGGCAGAGGTAGGAGGATCACCATGAGTTTGAGGCCACCCTGACACTACATAGTGAATTCTGGGTCAGCCTGGGCTAGAGTGAGACCCTACTTCAAAAAAAAAAAAATTAAAAAAGAAGTAAATAAATGACCCATAGTAATCTCTCTTAGGAATATAGTTAGTAGTAAACAATTCATGGTTCCCTGACAGGAGAAGTTGGGGGGGTAGGTCATTTGTATTTTCACTGCTACCTTGTACAAATGCTGCTAGAGACCATAGTTCAAGGTTCACTAACAAAAGAATATTTATTGGGGTGAGAAATGTAGCTCATCAGGATAGTGCTTGCCTAGCATACATAAAGCCTTCCCTAGGTTCAATCTACAGACCTGAAAAAAGAAAACTGTAACCTTAATTGCTGAAAGAAAAAAAAAAAAGGGGGGGTAGGGATGTAGATCAGTGGTAGAATGCTTGTCTAGCATGCACCATGTCCCAAGTTTGAATCTCAGCTACCCATCTCACAAAGAACATTTACTGAACATCTACTAAAGATTCAGATTAGAAGGAAGGCAACCTTAAATTTAGGACACAGGACTAGAAAAGAGTAAAGAGTTTGGGAACTAAAAATCCTAAAACTCTGACTCAAGATGCCAGCTGGACATTTGCTCTGGGTTCTTCTTCCTCCTCATTGGAAGTTTTGTCAGTTCCCCCCCCCCCACCACCACTGCTGGCAGGCTTTTTCTGAATCCATACTTTTCCACCTACTCCATCCATACTTAAATTAACCTATCAGACTTGTTGCCTAATTCCCATATGAGTTAAACCAACTGGGCTCCTTTTCAGTGCATAAAAACCTCAATTCACAGTTGGAACCCCTTCCTACTATAGGGCACATTTTACTTTTACATCTCAATAAAACTTGGCTGGCTTTTCCTTCTGTTTGTGTTCATTATCATTCTTTGTGTTCATGAGACAATGAACTCCAACCCAGAAAATCACTTACACTATGTAACAGTGCTGGAGTCACAAAGATGAATATGATTTACTCTCAAGCAGGCTTACATAACTGGCATAATACGAAGGCCTTATGGTATAATGAGAAGTACTGTAGAATTTTACTTCTAGTAATAACAAGGATTAGGAGCAAGGCAGGCCCCATTCTGTAGGCAGCTAATCAGGGTCAAAGGCCCAAACAAACAAAAATATCTACAAGCCCTGGCAAAACCAGAAATTTGGACAACTCTGAGAACAGTTTTATAATGAACACAATCAGTGACAAACCCAAAGAACAAAGAGCTGAAATCTAAACAGAACTTAGCCCATCAAAGTGTCTGCCAACTTATCAGCCTGTCTTTTATGACTTTCTGGTTCTTCCTCCTTTTTGGCATCCCTGACAGACTGTTTCCAAGTTTGTACTCTTCCACCTGATCCATCAATCAGTATCCCCGATGTATGCTTAAATTAACCAATCAGGCATATCTCTACTTGATGCTTAATTTATATACAGACAGGACAAAATCAGCCCATTCTCAAGGTATAAAAACTTCCAGTCCAGTGCTACTCAGCAAACCCTTTTGAGACCGTACCCGCCCCCCATGTGTCAATGTTACTTTACTTTCACTTCAGAATAACATCCTGCTTGGCTTGCTCTTCTTCTGTCTACGCTCATTCATCTTTGTGATCCTGAGATGATGAGCCAGGAAACCACTAGCAGTGAGATGTCAGGATGTTTTGTTGTTTGCTCTGTGTTTAGTTTTTGAAACAGAGCCTCATTCTATAGCCCAGGCTGGCCTGGGACTTACTATAAATTTTCTTTATCATGTTATTTGAGAGAGTAAATGACTATTTTTTAAGAAAAGTAATTTTAGCAACTCAAGGTTTAGATCGGAAGATTAGAAATTGCATTCTAAGTAAATATCAGGGAGTAGTCTTGAGACAGTTAACAAATACAGTTGATCTTTAGAAAAAAAATAACAAAATAATCAACAAAAGGAAAGCATTATTTTGGGAAAAGGTAGAAACGGCAAGTTAAAAGTAAATTAAAGTCAAGCATGTTGTCAACAAACTATAATTCTAGCACACAGTAAGTACCAGGCCAGCCTGGACTAAAAAGTGAGATTCTGTTAAAAAAAAAAAAAAAAGATAAAAGAAAACCAGTTAAGCAATGTATAGTAGATACAGGTACTAATGATCAGTTGTTTTTGTTGTTGTTGTTGTTTTTTCCTTCAGTGCCTGGAATTAAACCCAGGGCCTTGAGTGAAGTCAAGTGCTCTGCCACTAAGCAGCACCCAGGCCATTAATTAATCTGATATACAAATTTACAATTAGACAAGTTGCTTCCACCTGACTAACTGCAATGAGAGAGAGCACACAAGAACGAGCTGGGTGTAGTGGTGAGCACTTTTAATCCCAGCACTGGGAGGCAGAGGTGGGAGGATCACTGAATTCAAGGCCACCCTGGGACTACAGAGTGAATTCCAGGTCAGCCTGGGCTAGAGTGAGATCCTACCTTGAAAAAGAGAGAGAGAGAGAGAGAAAGAGAGAGAGAGAGAGAGAGAGAGAGAGAGAGAGAGAGAGAGAGAGAGAGAGAGAGACTAGCAGCTGTTAAAACACTTAATTCATTTGTTTGTTATCAGGACAATTCCTTATCGGTTTTGGTATCAATCAGAGTGACCTACTTCTAAGTAAGCAGCTCTTGAAGGAGTTTTAGGACTTCTGTAGAAAACAGTATTCAATGTCTTAGGTCAACCTGACAAAGAAAACAGTCATTTGTTTAAAAGAAATTACTTTAGAAGAAAAGTAGCTAGGTGATTGATAAAGACTCAAAAACTGGTTTATCCGTTAGTCTGTGTAGGTGGCAAACAGTTCTAATTACGTTCAAATTATCTGCCAGGTCCCCAACCACAATCAGGTTTGTAATCTCTGTTTGGAGTTTCTCAATTGTAGTTGCACTCACTCTCTTTCTGAAGGAGTTGCAGCCGCATAAAAGCATTTTCTGTTGTCCACAGATGTAAGCAGATCGATCATCTTGCATTATCTGAGGTTTTCATCTACTACAACTGAAAGAATCTGCTTACAGCAGACCTGACACTTAGCCCCAGAAATGACAATCAGCAAAGCAAATAAGGAGTTCATAAGTTCATAACTGTGCTCAGCCATTCAGCCTTGAAAAAGGAAGCTGTGGTGTTGATAAGAAAAACAGTTGGGCCAAAATAAGATATCTGTGGCTGGCCACCTGGCCCTGGAGACTAAACCGTTAGGCTGGGAAAAACACCCACAAGGCCAAGTCGGCCACCCACTGCAATTTCTGGGAACTAAGAATGTGTTCCAAAGTTCACCCTGACCCTATATGAATTAGCCAATAGAAACCCTGTAACCATGCTTTCTGCTTCTGTAACCACGCTTCTGCCCTCAAAATCCTATAAAAAGCCCTTCATATCCTGGAAAGGCGCGCTAGTCCTCTGAGAGACTTAGCAGCCCCAGGTACCTGTGTATCTGAATAAACCCTCTTGCTGTTTGCATCTGATTCGTGGTCTCGGCGTGTTCCTTGGGTCTGGGGTCTCTCCTGAGGGAAGAC
>PVHP010017722.1:30000-34061 GCA_004024765.1 Zapus hudsonius | reverse complement strand
TCCTTCCTTCCCTCCTTCCTTCCTTCCTTCCTTCCTTCCTTCCTTTCTTTCTTTCTTTCTTTCTTTCTTTCTTTCTTTCTTTCTTTCTTTCTTTCTTTCTTTCTTTCTTTCTTTCTTTCTTTCCTTTCTTCCTTTCTTCTTTTTCCTTAGACAGGGTCTCACAGGCTTGCCTGGCATCACTCTAGGACCCAGGCTGGCCTTGAACTCACGACATTAAAGCAGCCTTAATACTCATCCACCACGACTCAGGGAACTGAGCAGAAGAGGGGGCGGAAAGATTATGAGAGCCATGGTGGGGGAGGCATCCAGAGGCATGGCACCCCTCAGTAACAACACACTTGGGTCAGGAGAACCCGGCTGAATACTAGACTATCTATGGTCCCCTACCACAAAGACTGATCCAGACGGCCCACGGAGGAGGATATCCAGCTGATTGGGGATGGGGGGCATCGGGGAATTGGGGATAACAACTTATTGTTTGCCCACTAAATATTGTAACTTGTTATGGACAATAAATTTTAAAAAATGAAATGAAATAAAATAAATAAAATTTAATGTATATGCTCATTTGTGCCAAGATTCAATAAAAATCCTGAACAATGTTTAAAAAAATAAAATTTTAAAAAACTTTTGTAAAAAAAAAAAGTTTAAGAATTCAGCTGTTCTAGCTAGCCAGCTTGGCCTGGGATCACGTGTTCTTGCCTTGCTTGGCTCATAGGCAGGCCACCGTACTCACCTGGCATTTGCATGGGTATTGGAATCCCAACTCTAGTTCTTATGCTTTCCAGACAAGCAAGCACTCTATCCACTGAGTAGTCATTTTCCCACCCACCATGGTGACTTTTAGCAACAGAGAGTTGGCCCCTCTCTTCTGTCTCCTGTAATTATCCCAGACATCTGTTTGCCTGGGTAGTTTTGGAATCTATGAGATGGAGGGAAAGGAGGAGAGTGGCATAATACCCATCTTCAAATAGGACAATGGAATTCTGCAGAATTCAGTCTCTGGAAAGGCCCTTCACTGAGAGAGAAAAATCAAAGCATCTTGGTCTCCTGGGATACCCGGCCATTGATCAACCACAAGGGATGGACCCTGGGTCTCCTCGTGTGTAGAAAACACCAGAGCAGTGCTAGGAGTGAAAATGGTGAGGAGGAAACTCAAGATTGGAAGTTTGCTTCTTCCTACCATGGCTGTGCCCATCAAGAAGAAGATGAAGGCTGGAGAGATTGCTCAGTGGTTAAGGCACTTGTCTGCAAAGCCTATGGACCCTGGTTCAATTCACCAGTACCCATATAAAGCCAGATACACAAGGGGGTGCACTCATACGAGTTCATTTGCAGTGGCTAGAGGCCCTGGCATGTCCATTCTCTTTCTTTCTTTATTTGTCTCTTTCTTAAATAAATAAATAATTTTTTTTTTTAAAAAGAGATATGTTCCAAAGGCAAGATAGTTTTGGGTTACTGTGGGTTAGCCATTTTCTTGTCAATTGTCACATAATGGTCTTTCTGGGCAAGTTGGGCTTTAGCAGGCCTAGGATTTTTTGTGTCACATAGGGCTTTGGTCCAGCTAAACATAAGTGTGGGTGTTCCTGATGGGATTGGGGCAGAGGAAGGGAGAGACGGCTACTTCTATGGAGACTAGTTAGGGCCAAGCCATGCACAGATGCTGTGCTTAATGACGAGAATGTTCATTCACCAAGTTTCCTCATAGGAACAGAAAGATAAAATAAGAATGTTGGCATTAGGACTCATGTTGTCTTGATCAAGATGCTCCTTGGACACTCAACAAAGCCATAGCGTTTGTCTCAGGGGTGAACTTGACCTATGATGGTCCCCCGGCTCTCACTGAATGTGTAACCCTCCAGCCATCCTGGACCCCACAGCAATTCACCAACAATGAACAGGAATTTAGGACCAATACCAGTTTTTAGGTAAAAACTCTGACCTCAACATCGTGTATGTGTGTGTGTGTGTGTGTGTGTGTGTGTGTGTGTGTGTGTGTTCATGTGTATTGACACTTGTTTGTGTAAATGTGCGTGTGTGTGGCAGTCTGAGGTTGAAGGCAGGTATCTTTCTTTATCACTCCCCACCTTGTTTTTGGAGATAGGCTCTCTGTACCTGGAGTCTGTCATTTTGCCTAAAGTAGCTAGACAGCAAGCCTAAGAGATCCTCCTGTCTGCTTCACCAGCACTGGGATTATAGACACACACTACTACCATGCCCAACTTTTATGGAGGTGCTGGGGATTTGAACTCATGTTGCAAGACAAATACTTTACCAACTGAGCCATCTCCCCAGCCCCTGACATCAGTGTCTTTCTCATCAGTGTAATTCTTCACTGAAGAAGGAACAGGCCAGGACCCTTAAGAGGTCTTCGTGGATTTGGCTGTAGGGAGAGTGATCACTGAAGTACCTGTTTTCTCCAGTGGAAAGATGGCCGGCTGCAGGGCCACGCCTTATAGAAAATGCCATACAGGGCACAGAGCTGGTATAAATAGGCCTAAGCTCGTGTGATAGCTTCCCAAAGCCTTCATGAAAGATGGATGAAATCCAGCCCCTCCCCCAGCCTGTTATATGAAAAGATGTGGTGTTTGTTATGTGTCTTCCATGTTACCATTATGAATAACTTGATGGTAGAAAAAGAAGAGAACCAGATGTAATGTGCAACTAAAAGGGAAAAAAAACAGCAGAAAGAAATGAGAAAATGTTTATGAAACTCTTGCTTCATTTACTAAAAAATTGTTCTATATTAATCATTCACAAAGAATGAGACACTTCCGTGGGGTTGGATATACAAACCGGAGTATTAAAACATTTTTAAATGTGTAAATTCCAACCGGCCCGAGTTTACTGAAAACAATCTTGGTTTTTTAGTATGTTTCCTATTTATTGTAACGTTTGACTTGTTTCCAAATTACCCTTCATTCAAATTTCAGCTCATTTTTTTTGTTTGTGTGGGCGTTCCAAACAATGATGATGGCAGGAAGAAAAAAAGAATTAAGCTAGCTTTTCTCCTTAAATTTAAAATTCTTACTAATGTACTTTTGCTCATACATTCATTTTACTGATCATATTTAAAGGTGCACCTCGAGATTTTTCCATGTACACATGTGAAAATGTGAAATGCTACTTTTCTCTTTATAATTTTTCCAGGGTTTAGTGGTCACACTGGAAGTCATACAAGGGGGCCCCAATTTACAAAACTCAAAAGGAAATGATATTGCCCAGGAGGTTGCACTTCCAGGGTGCCCAATGGTTTGCCTAAGGATCCCTATGAGGGCCTTACACCTGCCTGGGGAAGGCTATTTCTACTCAGCCTTTGCATTCGGTGATCTCTCTAAAGCAGGAATAAGCCAGGCGTGGTGGCTCACAGCTGAAATCTTAGTACACAGGAAGCTGAAGCAAGATGGCCATGGGTTGAAACCAGCTTGTGCTATGTCCTGACTTCCAAATGAACCTGGGCTACAGACCCAAAACCTTGCTCAGAAAGCCCAAAAGAGAAAAAGAAAAGTAATAAGCCAATATCCCTTTCCCAAAATATGTAGGTGGATACACACCCACCAACATATTCCTGCACACCTAGATCTCAGTGTGTACGGTGGAAACATATTGCATTGGATTATTGGATTCCAAGTTCCCTGTCACATGAAATATGCCCGCAGAGGGCCTGTCACTGGATGAGGTTTCTTGTATTTCTTTGAAGCTGCCCCCAACATCCCACCAGGATCCTAAGTGTTTCTGTAGGCAAGCATCTGTTCATTCTGGCCACATCTTATGCACCCAGTGTTCACCTGTGAAATCAAGCACATATTTTTCCTTTTACAAGTCCGCACGGCCAACAATTGATTCAGGTAATATTTCCACAAGTCATCAATAGCACATAATCATATGCTCTACGGAGCATGCAATCTGAATATTTCTCATCAATAAGAAGCCAGTTCGTGAGTTTCTGACCAACCACACATCACTTTTGCTATTATCCAAATGCTCTCATCACAAGCTCCAAGTCAGTATCTCCACTCTGCACTCCAAAGCCCAGTGGCCCAACTGATAGACATTCTTTA
>PVHP010017722.1:0-25000 GCA_004024765.1 Zapus hudsonius | reverse complement strand
TAAGAGATAGCACACCTGGGGAGTAACCCTTGGGTTTCAACTAACCAAATGGCCCTTCTCTAGGACCTGAGGAGAAATGGACCCACATTGGGTGTGGTGGATCAAGGTTGGCTTTGTTCCCTGGTCTTCTCTTCAACCAATACAGAGAGAAAAACCTGGGGGCACAGGAGACAAGTGTTTACCATGAGTCACAAGAGGATTTAAGGGACACCCACCCATCTCTCACTGAGCCCAGGACAAATGTTCTCCACAATCTTCTACTGGGAGGTCAGTCTTGGTTTTCAAAAGCAGTAGGCAGGGCTTAGGCTGGGAGATCAGCTCTGTGGTTAAAGGTGCTTGCTTGCAAAGCCTGCCATCTCTCCCTCAATTCCCAAACCACCCATGGAAGTCGGGCATAAAAAGTGGCGCAAGCATCTGGTATTTATTAGCAGCAGTAAGATAGCCTGGCATGCCCCACATGTGAAAAAACATAAATAAAACTTTTCCAAAAGTGTATCTAACTTCATAGGATTTTTTTTTGGGGGGGGGGGCTGGGATCTTTCTCAGGATAAGGTGATTGCTGAATGGCATAGACCAGGTGAGGACAGTCCCCATGGTAAAAGGCCATTATTCATCAGTTAGAAGGGTGATGTCATAAGGACCCTGGTGATTTCCTTTGCCTTCCTTTCTCTTCTTCCCTCTCTCTGTTTCTTTTTGCTTTGTTTTCATTCTTCATGTCTTTCTCGTTTTCCTTCTCTTCTCTGTGTGTGCTATAAATATGTGCAAGTCTGCATGTGTGTGGGTGCACATGTGTGTATGAGTATGTGGAGACCAGAGTGTGTTTCTCAGTAACTCACCACCTCATTTGTGAGACAAGATCTCACTGATACTGGAGCCTGACACTGAGCTGGCTAGCGAGCAAGCGCCAAGTCTCCTCCTGGCTCCACCTTCCCAGTGTTCGGATCATAGGCACCTGCCACCACAACCAGCTTTTACCTGTGTGTTGGGATCCAAACTAATTTCCTGTGCTTGTGGACTAGGCCATCTCTCAGTGTTTCTCTAGGTTGCAGAGAAATAGACATGTTGTTTTTTAACATCCTTCTATTTTGGGATTTTCTTGGATTTGTTGCTGAACCGATGAACCTCTCTTCAAGCTATGGAGTAAGCGGGAGCCATGGGAGAACCAGAGAGATGAGGGTGAGGATGCTGTAATCCAAAGGCTTCATTACACACCCAGGCTCAGGGTCCCATCCAAGAGCGATGATATTAGAGCAGACAGTGCCCAATCACTATTCCCGATGTGAGCACAGTTGGTTCACGTCAGTGTCAAACAATAAGATGACAAAATGCCAAGTTCCATCCCTCAAGTGTCTCTTCAGGCTGTGCCATGCCACAGAGGGGAAGAGAGTGGCCAGCCATGGTCTCCTAAGGGGTGGGGGTAGAGTCCTGGTTTGGGTTCTGCAAAGTAGCCTAGAGGGACTGTCACTCGCCAGACCCCTTCAGATTCCCCCTGGAGTTGGACATGAGAATTGAGGACGACTTCACATTGCTTACAATATTCCTTCGCTTGGCAAAAAGAGCTCATTTATACAAAATGTATGACTCAATAATTGGCTTAGAATAACAAAAGTTTGGGCACATACAAAAAGAAGCGATAGAAGTTAAAGAAGGCAGGAGAGGGTTGTGCTCTGGAAATGAAAGAGATGATGACCATGTACAAGGAGCTTTGGGAAGACTGAGCTTTGGCAGCATGACCGTGGCCGTCAGTGTCCCTATATAGATATAAAGAAGAACTAGTATTCTGCTTATATCTGGGGTTAAGCTGAAAGGGTTCATGTATGAGAAGTGGGTACTAAGGCACAGTCAGGAGCAAGGGTTCTGCTGTGACCACGGATGACAATTTCCACTGTGTATTTTATAAAGCTCCAGGAATGCAGGGGGACTATTTTCGTCACACACACACAACAAATGATAGATCAGGGCTGGGGAGATAGCTCAGTTGTAAATTGTTTTTCTTGAAAGCATGAGGCCCTGAATTCAACCCACAGAACTTGTGTAAAATTAATGCTGAGTTTAAGATCCATACGTTTGTAATCCCAGCACCAGAGTGGTGGACACGGGCTGATCCCTGGGGCTCACTGACCAGCCAATCTAAGACCATTTGGTGAGCTCCAGGCTGATGGGAGACCTTGTCTCAAATAATAAAAATAAAGTTGGATAGCGTTTCTGATAAATGATACCTAGGTTTGTCCTCTGGCTTCTGCATGCACACATAGACAAGTTCACACATACCTGCACACACATTAGCATGCACACACATTAAAATGATGTATCCAACGTGTATCTGCTTGATATGTGAGATATAGTTCCTTTTAAACATTAGACAATGTATACATCTAGCAAAACATACCCCAATGAATAAGAGCAACTTTATTGCTTTTATGAATTCCTTAATTTAAAAAGTTATTTACTTATTTGAGAAAGAGAGAGAGAGGGAGGGAAGGAAAGTGAGTGAGAGAGAGAGAGAGAGAGAGAGAGAGAGAGAGAGAAGCAATTAGAAAGAGAGAAAGTGAGTATGGTTACACCAGGGCCTCTTGCCAGTGCAAACGAACTTCAGATGCATGTGCCACCTTGTGCATCTAGCTTTACATGGTTCCTGGGGAATTGAAACCAGGCTATCAGCCTTCGCAAACAAGCATCTTTAATCACTGAGCCTTCTCTCTGGCCCCATGTTTCCCTTAATTTCAAATTTATAATAAAAATAAGAAGTTACATTGTAAAATGTAAAGTGAAATATACATTTCATCTGTTGTCATCAGTATACGGTTAAAGAAGAAAGTACAAAAGACCTTAAGTCTTATATTTTGGAATTTCAAAATAGATAACCTTTATTTTAAAAATAGAGAAATAAGAACATTGTCACATCAGGCAAGGAACTTTGCAGGACAGGCAATGCTTTATGGAAGAATCTTGTCGGTGTTCCTGATGCTTAAAAGCAATGATACTGTGGTAGTTTCAATGTATGTCCCCCAAAGACTTGGGCATTTTATTAAAATTGACTTTACAGTTCAGCCCCCAGCAGGCTACGTAGGGGCTTATCGCTAGGGGCAGACAGATCTGAATTCCAGCCTAACGCAGAGAGGTTTAAGTTCTTCCTAGGTCCCTCTGCTTGCTACCCTTTTGTGCTTGCTTGTGGTGCTGGCTGTTTGCTTGGATCTGGGACATGGAGCTTGCTTCTTCCACCATAGATGGATCTTCTGCTTGGGTCTGTAAACTGAAATAAGCCCTTCTTCCTATAAACTTCTCTGGTTTGGATGTTCAACCCAGCAATGTGAAGCTGACTGTCACAGATGCCTTCTAAGCAGAGCTTGCCAAGCCTCAGATTTGGAGAATTCTTGATTTATAATTTACCATGAGTGACTCATGAAAGAATATTTCCAAATCAAAAAGATGCATACACTTTAAATTCACACAATGCCCGACAAGGAGCAGTTAGTAACCAAGGATCTGAATCAGCCCACTGAACTTCACCGAGAATGTCAGTGAGAACCTGGTAATTTTGACAACAAACTTAACACCCCCAAAAGCTTTAAAAATTAGTTATCTGTTTTAACCGAGCTTTCAAATTATGAAATTAGAATCCTAATGCTGTATTCCCTGGTGAACAATCTCATTGTGCTTTCATTGCACGCTGCTTTAATCTGTTCTAAAAAGAAAGGTACTATTACTTCCATTATAGTCAAAGTTTTTTTTTCTTTTGCTTAGCTTCTCAAATTATTGGTTTAATACAAGAAATTGGTAGTGTGATTTTAATTCCCTGAATAACATGTCGATGATAAGAGAAAGTAATATTATTGCTTATTTGGCTTTTTACCTATATAAATCACACATACACTTTGCTTGTAGAGTGATATGCTGTGGTGGTGTAATCTTGCAATGATTCTATAATTTCGTAAAGATTTTAGAGATGAGTCTATCATCTATCTATCTATCTATCTATCTATCTATCTATCTATCTATCTATCTATCTATCTATCTTCTATTTGAATATGTGATTAATATACTTTGTTCCCTAAATATTAATACAGGAATTTTGGGGTTCATTGTACACCAATGCACCAATAATTTGGGGTGATCCCAGGTCCTTGTTCTATGAATTCAAAGAATGAAATCCACTGACCAGATGATAAGGTTCAGAAAGATTTGATTATAGCCTAGAGCTTTAAGAGGACAAGGGGGGGGGGGCTTAAGCCTAGGACCTAAGAGAAGGAAGCAAGGTGGAGCTCTTGCCCAGGGAGGGAAGAGGGGGTTGAGAAGCCCACCTGGAGACTCAGATCTGGGTGTTTTTACAGGGAGTGGCTACGTGAGGAAAACCAGGCTGGCAGGTTACTATGGACAAAGACCCAATTTTACAGCTTTGCCAGTAATAATTGTAAGGATCAGAGTTTCTGTCCTGTAGAAAGGGTACAAGGTTAATCTAGAAATCTTTCCTGGAGGCTTCTGCAGGCTTAGGGACATTTTCTGCTTTTAGCCAAGGAATTAAAAATTCGTTCATTTTGGGGATTCTGTTACTCTGACTGCCTAGCCAATTTTTTTCTCCTATCAATATGGTAATGCTAGAAAAGCTCCAGAATATTCTAGTCAGATACAAATCTCCATACCTCCAAAGATGACTACTGTCTTCTAGGAGGCCATTATCATGCTCACACATTTGAATGAGAGCCCTAGATTTCTTAGTAGTGAGGGCCCTCTCTGGTCCCAAAGTGTTTTCTGTTACCATCACTTAATTTTTAAAAAAAATATTTTATTTATTCATTTTTCAAGCAGAGAGAGAGAGAAAGAGAGAGAGAGAGAGAGAGAGAGAGAGAGAGAGAGAGAGAGAGAGAGAGAGAGAGATAACCAGGGCCACCATCTTGTGGGTCTGGCTTATGTGGGTCCTGGGGACTTGAACCCAGGGCCTTAGGCACTGGAGGCAAGTGCCTTACACGCTGAGCCATCTCTCCAGCCCCCATCACTTAATTTTTTAAAAGAAATCCTTGCTTATGTATGTGTGTATGCATGTGTCTGTGTGATGTGATGTTTGTGGTGTGTGGTATATGCCCAGGATGTGCCCTTGCGGTGCCCCTCCCTGGAACTTCAGGTGAATCAGTCCATTACTCTTCAGCCTGTTCTTCCTGAGCCAGAGCCCCTTTTACTACTTCCAGAGCTTGGGGGATTCTCCCAAGAGTCTTGGAATGGCGGTGATAGACCACACCCAGCTGTTTTTACATGAAATCTGGAGAGTTAAATCCAGAAAGTCTTAGCTCCCTCTACCTATCCCCAGGCCCTCATGCTTGTAAAGGAAGTATGCTGAACCATTGAACCATCTCTCCAGCTCTTAAAAAGTATTCATTTTTTTATCTGTACTTGTGTGTGTGTGTGCGCACGCCGTGCGCCCACGCGTGTGCATGTAGCACTCATATGCATGTACACGTGTACTAGGGTTTAAAGGAATGCCCATCCAGCTTTACACAGGTAGCTCAGAAATTGAAAATGAGCCAGCAGGCTTTGCAAGGGAAGCACCGTTAACCACTAAGCCATCTCCCCAGTTCTTGAGTCACTGTCTATAAAATTGGCATTCACTGAAGTACAGTTTTCTGTAGCTCTCTTTATGAATTCATGTAGCCCTAGCCAACACTGCTGAAATACGAGTTAGGGATATCTCCCTACAGTGTGAACTGACAGATATGTGCCAGTTTCAGGGTTGCTGGCAGAAGAAACAAGGCTCATGGCTCAGATTAAAACAGGTAATTCGCTCCCAGAATGACCTCTGCCAGGTTTTCTGATGCCGGGTTCATGTTCTGATGGATGGATTTATTGAAAGGACAGATGATACCAACACACACCAGGATCAAGCCAGAAGGAATCCTTATCTTGTTGTAGCCAAACCATTTGGCAGGAGCCATCAGCCCCCCAGTACCACCCCTCTCTGCTTCTCTGTGCTCCAAGATGCTCTCCCTATAAGCATCCTGAGGAAGGAGTCTAAGAAAAGTAGTCACACTTCAGCTTGGGAGAGATCAGAAATGTAAGAAACCCCTATAGTCTATTATCCCAACATTATCCTGACTTCAAGGACAAACCAAGGGATCTTGCAGGAGACCTCATTGTGCCTCTCAGAGAATAAAACCCATGGATGCCACCGCTATCTCTACCCTGTCACCAAAGGGAATATGGGAAGAGACATAGGCAGATAGAGCTCTAAGGACACACCCTTAGTGGCCTGCTTCCTCCAACTAGACCCCACCTTCTACCTGTCTCCATCTTTCCATTTGAACCCGTGGAAGGGTTAATACATTGACTGTGGCAGAAACCTCATGGCCTAATTGTCTCTGGAAACTTCCTCACAGCCATACCTAGAATGTGCTGCACTAATCCACTTGGGGTTTCTTTTTTTAAAAAAATATTTTTATTTAGTTTTTGCAAGAAGAGAGAGACAGACAGACACACACACAGAGAGAATGGACACACCAGTGCTTCTAGCCAATGTAAAAGAACTACAGATACACGTGCCACTTTGTGCACTTGGCTTTAGGTGGGTACTGGGGAATCAAACTCGGGCCATTAGGTTTTGTTGGCAAGTACCTTAACTGCTGAGCCATCTCTCCAGCCCTCCCTGGGGTTTCTTAATCCAGTTGATTGGGTAATGAAAATTACCGCACAGTGATTTCCTTGGCTGGTGAGATTGTCTATAGGGGAAGGAGGCAAACAAAGTGAGGATGCAGGTTGTTCTGTGTTTCTTGGCTCTGGGCCAACCCACCTGTGGAGCCAAGCATTGGTTCTGCCTACACATAGGTCCAACAGGCCTTTCCATTCATTCTGCTAGAATCTCTGCATTAGTTAACTGGTGAAGGGTTTTTCTGGTCAAAGCCCATCTGTAAAAACTGGAAGAGCCAGGTGTGGTGGTGCTCGCCTTTAATCTGAGCACTGGGAGGCAGAGATAGGAGGGTCACTATGAATTTTAGGCCAGACTGGGACTACATGATGAATTCCAGGTCTGCCTGGGCTAGAGCAAGATGCTTATCCCCAACAACTGGGGTTATATTCATGTTTGACCAAACCTACCTTTTTAATTGGGTTCTGAGGGAGTGAACTGCAGAAGTTTCAGACCTTCCCACCCAGGCTCTCATGTTTAAGCCACAAGATCTCTTAACCATCTCTCCAGTCCCACTCTTTGATTTTTTTAAATGCAGGATCTACTCTATCCCAGGTTGACCCAAACCTCACTCTGCATCTCAAACCAGCCTTGAATTCATGGTGATCTCCTACCTCAGCCACTGGGATCAAAGGCACATGGTTGTAATCAAACTTCTCATTACTGTGATAAAAAAGAACCTGACCAAAAGCAGCTTGTGGAGGAATGGGTTTATTTTGGCTTATGAACTTGAAGGGAGGCTCCATGATGGCAGAGAAAAAGATGACATGAGCAGAAGGTGGACATCTCCTCTGCCACAGCACTGTAAACAGCGGCAGGAAGGTGTGCCAAATATAGGCAAGGGGAAGCTGGCTTATAACCCCCATAAGCCTGCTCCCAACAACACAGCTCCAACAGGGTTCCAATTCCAAAACTGATACCATATGGGGGTCAAGCATTCAGAATCTATTAAGTTTATGGGGACACCTGAATCAAATCATAATATAAAAATAAATAAATTTTGACATTAAAAACAGTGCATTGGGGTGAATGAGTAAAAGTGGGAGCTTCAGTGTATGATGGAGGGCTGATGGTCATCAGCCCTAATTGTGTAAATACTGAGAAGTTTCAATGAAGGACATTAAAACATCTAAGCAAGAGCTTAGAATTGCATTGGGAGCTATGATTGGGGGGATGAACCAGTGTCACAAACCAGGCATAATTCATGTGAGAAAGAAGGGATTTACTTGAAGCTTCACAGATCCAGCAGAGAGAGAAAACCACCACCAGCACCTCCAAAAACAAGCACACTCCTGCAGCAAAATTGGGACAGAGCTCAGACTGCTCTCTGCATACCTTAGGCAAGGATCCACCCAAGGTGACACATCCTCCAGCCAGGCAGCTAGAGAAACGTTTTTAATAAAATTCCTGAATCTATTGGGGGCATCCATTCAAACTACCACACATAGTAAGATGACTATTTTAATCCTCTCAGAATTGTGGTGTGGTAGGATGGGGTTAGCAAGCCATTACCTGTGCAAGAAATGATCACTGTCTGTCAGTAGCTGAGGAACAGGTCTCCAACACCAAAGGCAGGGATCACATAGACCCTCTATCCTCTTTGGCTGGGTGGGTCTCAAGGCAGACGCCTTATTGACCTCATTGTAACTGGAGCCACACCCTCAATTTTTGAGAAAAAAATCTAAGGGCAGAAATCAAAATAAAATAATGTTGATGTAAAATAATGCATGAGGAAGATCAAATAAAAATAGGAAATTAATAGTCCTTGTGGGGCTGCAGAGATGGCTCAGTGGTGAAGGTACTTGCCTGCAAATCCTAATGACCCAGGTTCAATTCCCCAGTACGCACAGAAAGCCAGATGCACAAAGTGGCCCATGCATCTGGAGTTTGTTTGCAGAGGCTGGAGACCCTGATGTGCTGACTGGCTCTCTCTGCTTGCAAATAAAGAAATAACAACAATAATACACGCTTTTGTATCTCCTAGGAATTGGACACATTTTGAAGACCTGAGGATCTAGTGATGAGAAATACAGACACACTTTCTCCTTTCATAAAGGCAAATATTCTAGTGATGACTGTACTTTGCAGAGACGAACACACGATGCCTGAGAGAATTCTCCCACCATGCAGTAACAGTAACAGTCGGCCTTATTCTCCACTGTCTTTTTATTGGAGAACCACATCACGGTGAAATACTTTCGAAGTCATTTTAAGCAACAATAAGAGATTCAAACCTGATTTAGAATTCAATCACACGTAGTGTTGCCAATGCAAATGACACAAATGGGGTGAAAATCAGATGTGCAGAGTCCACCCCAGGCGAAAAAGAGCAATGAGAACCATAAACTATTTCATACTGACTTTTCTGCCTGGAAGCAGACACGTTTCTTCTGACACTAGAAGATTCCTCCCACTTACAGACTGTTCGAAAACTGGGAGAACGAGCGTACAAAAGTCAAGGAATCACTGTGCTAACATCTCAATGTCTTCTGAAATAAATGTATCGCAGCTCTATGTAAACAGGAGTGTGGATCTCTTGTCTCTCAATTACTTGAGGTTTTGGAGAAGCTCTGAGATCATGTTCTGAGGAAGTGCTATCTTATCTGTGCTGTTGTGAAGTAGAGCTCTGTTTGCCAATGGTAAAATGTATACATATATATGTTGGTGAGTTTCCTGATGGGGCCTGTTCAATTTTCAGCAGAGAGCCACACACCTGGACCGTGCTGATTGATAGATTATGAGATGCTCTTTGGTCGCCAGAAAACTTTCAGTTTGTTATGAATACAGGTTCCTATATTAGGAGGGTTTTTTTCCTTTTGCCTCTGTAAGTGTGGAAGGTGTGCGTGTTCTTGTGTGTGTGGGCACACAGATGTATACGTGTATGTCAGAGGAGGTCAGAGTTGACATCGGTTATTTTCCTCGATTATTCTCCACCTTATTTTTAGTGTGTTGGGGGTCTTTCTGAGTCTAGAATTCATTGATTCACCTAACCTAGTAAGCTAGTGAGCCCTGGGTATCCTTCTATCTCCATCTCCCCACTGCTAAGATTATAGGCATTGACTACTGTGCCCAGATTTTATGTGGGTACTGGGAATCTGAATTCAGGTCCTCTGGCTTACATGGCAAGCACTTTACCCATTGAGCCATCTCCCCAACCTCAGTGTTTCAGAAAGTCATTGTTGTATTGATTCAAGGCTGAGGGTGGGTGGATACATTCCTAGTCTCCCCATTCTAAAGAAAACCTGTGCTCTGCACTGGAATGATGGGAAAAGTACTCAGAGGGCAAGATACCCTCATAGGCTCCATCTTGTAAAAAGACAAATTCTTTTGAGGGAATAGGACCTAAACTGAGAAAGCTATGAAAGGGGATTCCTGCTCAAACAGAACCACCTAGGGAATCACACAGATGTCACTGTGACTGTGGTTCAAGGGGAGCGGGTTACTTCTCAAGCTGGCGACGGAACTAGGCAGTGTCTTTCACAAAGTACTTATTTGGGGGGGGCTTACACCAAGGTTTTAGAAATCTACAAGGCCAGGTCATGTCATAGCCTCCATATAAGGCAGCCCTGAGGTGCCATTGCATGAACCTGAGAAGATGAGGCCTATGTTGCAATGTAGACTGAAGTATGGTCAAGATGCCTGAACCATTGGATGTCCACTGAAGAAAGCTGTAGGTCGTGTTTAGCAGGCTCATAGCAGGTTATACGTATTGCAGGAAGCAGAGCTATACAGGGTGATTCCATCATAAGCCCCAGATGCCGAGCAGGGAGCTGCAGGGTTTGGCATCTGGTATCCATCCTGCTGGGTTTCAGTCTTGCTCTGGCCTGATCCTTTCTTGCTAGGCTCCCAGCTTCCCCTTTTAGAATGGGCATGTTTATTCTGTGTTATTATGTATTAGAATTATATGACTTGCTTTTTTTAATCTCACAGGAACTAATAGTCCAAAGATTGTCTTATGTCTGAGAAGAGATTTTGGACTTTTAAATAGTGCTGGGACTGTTTTAAAAAACAAACAGTGTCTTATACACATGAACCGAATGCATTTTGCATTATGAGATGGCTTAGAGCCCGTGGAAACTTGAGGTGGAAGGTTGTAGCTTAAAAGTGATGTGTTTGGGTGTCAAGATGAGAGGAGTGGACTTGTGATGCTTAATACTGATTTTTAACCTGACAGAACCTAGAACCACATAGGAAACAAATCTCTGGCCATGTCTGTGAGGGAGTTTTTAGATTATGTTCATTGAGGTGGGAAGATTCACCCTAACTGCGGGTGGTACCCTTCCATAGGCTGGGGTCCCGGATGAGATAAAAAAAATAAGGTTAAGTGTCACCAGTCATTCCCCTCTACTCCCAGACAATGGGTGTACCATGACCGGCCACCTCTGTATCTCCTTGAATGACAAATCCAAAACCAACCCTTCCTCTCTTAACTAGCTTTTGTCAAGGGTTTGATCCCAGCAGCAGCAATAAAACAAAACTAAGACAGATGGTGCCCATGGAAGTTCATGCACAACTGGAAACTGGGCAGGACATCATTTGAAGAGTCCCTGCTGAGGCCAGCAAGCTCTGATGGTGGGCTCTCATGACCCATTTGCTAGCGTTATCATCTGGACACAGTGATGGACACACGGAGCGATGGATGGCGGGAAAGAGCAGGCAGAGAAGGGTCCGCTATCTATCTCTGATGGTGTCAGGTAGAGGCCAGCAAGCATTCTCCCCCATGGCTCCCAAGGTCAATCCAACCACAGCTTGATTATGCCTTTCTAGGTTACAGACAGTGAGAAAATGCATCCAACCCTCTTGCTTAACCACAGGAAGCTCAGACGGAAGCACATGTCTCAGAGTTTCACTTTGATTTGCTTTCTTTCTCTTTTGAAGTCTTTTCCCCATCTGTCCCCATTCTCTTCCTCCTCCCTCCTCTATCTTTCCCTTCCTTCTCCTCACCTTCTTCTCTCTTTCTTCTCCTCACAATCCTAACCTCTCTCCCTCCCTGCCCCACTCAACTTGGCTTGGTTCCTGAAATCTTAAGAGAAAGATATGGGACCAGTAAACACTGGAAACTTTTCAGGCACCCTCTGCTCACCTTGACATTGGCATGTTTGTGACAAGTCGGCTCTTGCTGTCCTCATACAATCACAATTCTCTGGGCACGTAGCCAGAACCCCTAGACACTAGTAATGTCCCTAGATCCTGCCTACTCAGTCACCGCTGTGGGATCTCCTGACCCTACACGGGAATCACACAGCTCTGCCTCAGCTGACCTGGAACTCAAAACTTCCTCTCTTCTGCTCAGTTTCCCTAAGACAAGAGCAGGAACTAATTCTTCAAATTAACAGATTTTGATAAACCTGCCATTTCCTTTAATGAGTCCTCAGGAAGCCAGTGATGGCTTAACTGCTGGGATCCAGAGCTTTTTCTGCATCAGGGGAACCTGTAGACTGAAGAAAATATGAATTGCATTTCTGAAACCTACTAGCTGTGGACCCAAGGGCCTGCCTATGAGCACTGTGGTCCCTGTGTAGGAAGAAGCAAGCAGCAGATGTCAGTTTTGTCAGACACTCATTTGTAATTTTAAACCTTTTCTTTTAGGTAGCTTATTTCATTGTACAATCCTGTTTTCTCTTTTCCCAGACGTCTACTCACGCATTTCATCCTGACCAGGCCATCATTGAGAGGTGCTCAAGACTCCTCCATTGTCCCCTCAGGCTGAAGTGGGACATCACAGAATTTTCATTTGGGGCCCCTTTCCCCCCTCCTCCAGGGAGATGTGTCTGAAGGGGTCACGACAGTCCGAGAATCTAAACTTAGTGCTGGGGTCTTGCTGAGCAGCTGTTTGCAAAGCAGGGCCCATCCGTGCAATTAAGGAAGTGGGTCACTGTCATGCGGTTTCAGGGCGGTCAGCAGGAGCCCAAGTGTGAGATGTTCAGAAAAGAATTTAAAATAAACCCAATGGAAAAGTAAGCAGCTTCCAGTAATTCTTGCATGAGGCCAGGTGTGGGGCACGGATGGTGCTTTCCTGGGACAGACTCAACTGCTGTTTTGCCACCTTTGTGACCCTTTCTGGCTCTCTCTTTGGTGATATTGATCAATCAGGAGTAGCACTCTGGTGGCTGAGAGCGGAGCGTAGAGAAGCTGAAGAACCTGGTTGATACTCATGACTTTGGTGCCTTCTCTCCCACCACACATCTCAGCATTCCTGTCTCAGCCTAGCTGGAGCAGAAGTGTTCCCAACAGACAGCCTGTCACTTCCCTCCTACGTCCTTCCTTCATAACTCCTGCAGAGTGCTCCAGGGTCCACTTTCTCTGTCCATCCCCTAGCAAGGGCACTTCCTCACTGCAAAGCTCAGAAGAGCATTGGAGAAAGGCTTCCCTCTGGTCTTGGCTGAGTCCTGGGGAGGTCAGGCATTCATTCTCTGCAAACACACTCCAGCCCTGGCTTTTTCTCTGTCCCTCTAAAATTGGTGGTATGTTCTTGGTGTTAGAGTCTCCCTCCCAGGCTCCACGGTATGGTGTAATGGTCTACCAATAACAATCTGGGGTGTTGCAAGCCCAGATAGATTTGACTGACAGGGAAAGCCAGTGAGAGATGAGAGGCTCTCTTTGCAGCATTCTGTGACCATGCTTAGAAAAAGCCTCTGAAATGAAAAATCTCTTGACATGATGTTCTGGGCCTGAGCTTCTCCCCTTCTATTTATGTAGTCACATTTTAAAAAGTATTTTATGATCAATTTTTAAAAACTCCTCAATTATCTATTACCAACAGTCCCTAATTATAGACTATCACATAATTACATAATCATGGACTTTTAGAAATGCATATTATTTACTCCATAGTCTCTAAAGTGCTGTTATGGACTATTTTGCAATTGTGTAATTAGGGATGTTATCAAGCACAGGCTATTTAGTCAATAGTTTGTGCCGACATGGGCCTGTCACTATTACTTAAAGAATGTTCTGGATCCCAAGTCAACACTTTGCTGGGAAGTGGGAACATCCATGGACCCAGACCTTCCTTCTAAGGCAGGAGTACCCACCCACCAGCAGCTGAGCTTAGGTGGGGTTCACAGAGGCTAAGTTGCAGTGCAAAGCACATAGTGGGGGGGGGGTCCTGGTTTTGGAAAGTAAACCATATTTTCATTCAAAAGTGAAGAAATTATGAGAAGAAACTGTTCTATTTTTTTAAAAAATTCATTTTTATTTTTCTTCAAGTAAATGTTAAGGTCAGAATGTGGAAGCCATAATTCACTGTGGTCAGAGTAGAGCTGAACAAATCTATTTTCAAAGAGTAAGCTCTCAACAGTAGTTAAAGTGCTTGCTTGCAAAGCTTGATGACCTGGGTTCAATTCCCCAGTGCCCTGGCATATCTCTCTCTCTCTCTCTCTCTCTCTCTCTCTCTCTCTCTCTCTCTCTCTCTCTCTCTCTCTCTCTTTCTCTCTCTCCATAAAAATAAATAAATGAAAATAACTTTTAAAAAAGTAAACTCTCATGGATTGGGAGATAGCTCAGTTGATAAAATTCTTGCCTTGCAAGCCTGAGGACCTGAGTTCAAGCCCCCAAAGCATGTACCAAATCTGGGTAATGGTGTCATGTGGTCATAACCCCAGGAATGTAGAGGCAGAGACAGGAGGATTCTTGGGGCTCACTGACCTACATGCTGAGCTCTAAACCAATGAGAGACCCTGTCTCTGAAAAAGGTAGATGACATTTCTAAAGAAAGAACAAATGACACCACCCAAGGTTGTCCCCTGGCCTACACACACACACACACACACACACACACACACACACACACACACACACACACACGGTCAGTTGTCATGATTTTATGTATTTCTGGAATTGAACAGACTCATCTGGTAGACATTTTCTGAATTTAGGAATTCAATATATTTTTAAGATATAGTAATGTCATCTATCACACACAGGTGACCTGGTCCAAAGCCAGAACAAGTACATTTCGTATCATGTCTCCTACAAAAGTAATCCACTCTTCCAATTTTTGAAGAAGCCTGTGAACTGAGGACATGTGGCCACCCTGTCTGTGGTGGCCTGGTTGATGTCCATAAGTGACCACCTCACCCTCCACCTGGATGATCAGGTGGTCACTTCTGGACATCGCTTTCCTTTTCTCTGTCAAGGTCTGGCTACCTGGACTGTGCCCTGAGCTCCCTCAGCAAAAGGGAATACCTAGGGTAGGAGATTTGTGTCAGTTTTAACTCTACCTCAGAGCAAGTGGTTCCTCTCCCTGGATTGCTGACTCGGTGCCTTCTGCAGGATGAAGGAAAATAGACGAAGCCACAGAGAAAGAAGCAGAGAACCTTCTCTCATTCTGCAAGGACCTCAGCCCCTCAGCCCCAGGATGCATCTGGCCCAGGGTAGATCTTTCTTCTAAAAGCAAAACTTCCCCCCTCCCAATGAATCAAAAATCAGCTTTCTATCTTCCCTCTTGCTTCATGCCTAGTGTCTCTGGATGATCCCCACCCCACACTGTCAGAGGGATATTTTGTCCCGGAAATCACATATGGAAAACAAAAGCAAAAAAAAAAATTAAAAAATGTATTTTGAACTGCCAGAGAGTAATTTGCTGCAAGAATGTGACCCTCATGCTAATACAGTTCCTAACCATGGGGCTCATCAAAACTTTTGATGTCTAAAAAGACACAAGAAAAGCAGATTGCAGGATATCCTTATTCCATAAATTGAGAAGTGGAAACATTGGGAATGTCACTGCAATCATTCACCATGGCCGATGGGAGCTTCATGGCTCACAGGTGAGGAAGGAAATCTGACTCAGATAAAGCACTGGGCCGCCCAGCCTGCCGCAGAGGGGAGCCGGCTGGCCTTTCAAGTCCCCGGTGACATACAATAGTGCCCCGTGACTTGGAGGGACTTGCAGGCAATAGCATGGAAAATTAGGAAAGAAAACAAAAGCCAGGATTAGTTAGATTCAGGTTCACCTCTGACTTCAGAAGACACGTCTTTTGCTCGCCGTGGCATTAGGTAAATAAATAGATGTGATTAAAGGAGGGAGGTTTAGAGTTTTAATTAACATAAATTCACAACAGCTTGTCAGTGAATGCATCTTGTAAAGGCATCATACTTTGCTCATGATTTCAAGTAGATCCGGATGGAAATATCCACGTGACCCAGATGCAGCATCCTTCCATCTGACCCCATCTTCCTCAGCCTCTCCCACTTATTCCCAGAGTCCTGTGTGCCATCTCTCACCGCATCCTAACGCATCTTCCTCAGCATTCATCCCATCTCCTTCAGCATCCCTCCCCATCTTCCAGAACAATCTACCCTCCTCCCATGGCATCCAGAAGTTGATAGACTTTTGTCCTGTGATTGAGTTACGAGGGCAAAATTCTATCAACTTTAGTACTTCTGGGTCAGTATGCAATATGTATATACATATATATAATATTTATTTTGAGGACATTAAACTCTGAAAGCTTGAATCTCCCAGTGTTAATTAAGCATGTGTGGTCAAGCAGAATGCACATTTACAAAATGTCAGCAAACAGGTTTACAAGTATTTGGGAGAGACATGTAATTGGGCAGATTCATCCTTGGCTTAGTGCAGTCCTGACTCCCTGTTAGAAGGAATGAGAGCAGGTGACTGCCCAGATGTGGCCATGGGTCAGTCGGTAATTGCACCAAAGGATTGCAATTTAAACCCAGCCAGTCTCTGAATCAAAATACACATTCACCCATTTGTGACCCACATATGAGCTTCTGTGGTCGCCGGGACTCATATTCCTAATAAAGCATCCTTTTTAACAAAACTGAAAATCAATGACAGGAGAAGTTTCAAAATTGACATGAGCCTTTTGAGAAACTGGAAATAGATCTTCCTGTCAAAGACAAGCACGCTCGCCTCTGTCTAGACGGCACCGGAGTAAAATTATCCGATTTTCATTTCCTCAATTTCACTCCATAGTGGCAGGACGCGAGAGTATTGATTCATCCTCGGAGACAAAAAGCAGAAGGGCTCTTCACCAGAGCAGGGTCAGACGGGTTTGTGGGTGTCTAATTATATCTAGAGAGCGCGTATAAATCTTTCTTGGTCATTACGGGAGCCATGAGTCGAGTCCAAAGGTATCATTAGAACCCTTCAGTCCACCGCTCCTCCCCCTCCTCCTGTTTTATGGGTGGTCATAGATTCTAGAGTTAATATTATCATGCTTCACAGATCTTCAAATTTGTATTGGAAATAAGATTTCCTGCATGAGAAGACCAGCGTGCTACTCAGTTTGCACAAGCAAATCTGTAAAATATGCATCTAGGCTGTCTGGCTGTATATATGAACCAGGAGAATCACACATGAAGTGGACCAGAGGAGCCCTGTGTGTGGTGTAGACCACAGAGACCATGTGTGTGCTTGGTTCTCTCCACCCAGAGCCCGCTGGAAGGAACACTGTTCCCTTTATCCCTTCTGGCACATACATTTCATATCAAATTTTCCAATTGAGTTATTCTGTAAGCTTAACATTCCAAGAGGAAAATTCAGATTATTAAGAAAAGAATTATTATAATGTGAAATAAATAGAAGCACTGAGGTCAAGGGACTGGGGGAGCGTCCCAGTGGATAAGGTGCTGACCCACAAGTGTGAGGACTGGGGAGGAGTTGGGATTCCTAGCGCCCACAGAAATGGTCAGTGGGCATGGGGGTCCACTCGTGATTCCCACACTGGGGAGGCAGAAAGTAAAGGAAACCCCAGTGAATGCTGATTAGTTAATCTAACTAAATTGCCAAGCTCTAAGTTTAGGCCAGAGAACCTGTCTCAAAAAATAAGGTAGAGAATGGATGAAGAAGTCACCTGATGTCAACCTCTGGCCTCCACATGAGCACCCCCACGGGCACTATCGCGCACACACACATTTGCACACACACATGCACACGTACACGCACACACGTCAAAAATAAAGAGGAGAGATGGGGGCTGGAGAGATGGCTCAGCGGTTGAGGCACTTGCCTCCAGTGCCTAAGGCCCTGGGTTCAATTCCTCAGTACCCACATATGCCAGACCCACAAGGTGGTGGGTCTCTCTCTCTCTCTGTATCTCTCTGCTTGAAAATGAATAAATAAAATAAAATAATTTTTTAAATAAAGAGGAGAAATATGTGCTGAAGTTGCAATGGACTTGTCAACATTTGTTTAAAGCTGGACTACATTTAAACTGCTTAAATACAGTAAGAGTCTATAGTGTTTGTACTTTCTATAGCAAAGTAAATTATTATGGTCACCTTCTTTAAACTTTCTAGTCTCGACAAATAGTGTGATGAATGAGACTGAAGAGATGCTTATGAAACGGATGGGTTGGAAAGTCCCAAACTTATATTTCCTCTGTTTCAAGCAAAGATACCTGCAAAGCCTAATGAATTGGGTTCGATTCCCCAGTACCCACATAAAGCCAGATTCACAAAGAGGTGCATGCATCTGGAGTTTGTTTGCAGCAGCTGGAGGGCCTGGTGTGCTCCTTCTCTCGCCCTCCTAGGAAATAAATAAAACATATATTTTTCAAAAAGCAAGGACGATGCATAGGGTCTTGTTTCCTGTGCATGCGTGGGTGTGGGACTTCATGCTGCTGGACATTTGCAGTGGGCCCTGTTTCCTCATGTCCATTTTTCCAAGTCAGCGAATGTGGATCTGCATTACTCTTTTTAATAGCTGAGCGGTATAGATGTTTGCTAATTTATTTCGCAGATTTCCTTTGACGAATTCGGGTCGATTCCAATTTCCTCTGATATAAATAATGTCGTAATGAACATCACTGTGCCTCTATCTTTTTTGACTTATCTGGTTCTCCCCGTTAAGCCTAGCAGAGTCAAACTTGACTGTCAAACACAAACTAGTTTTAAATTTTGACCATGTCACAGGTCCTTAAATCATTCAGAAGTCCTGGTGTCCATTCCTGTCCTCACCAACAGGAGAAAAGTTACCAGTTTTACTTTTCCTCCAGGACAATGAGGGTCAAACAAAATTTCAAAGTCACTTAGAGCTCTCTGATTACTGACCAAGTACAACACCTTTTCACTCAGTGTAGTTTCTTCTTTTGTGAATTGCCTGTCAGTTGGCCTTTCCCATACTTGACAATGAGTGTTAGCTTCCAGCTATGACTACCAAAGCCTTCTTCCCTGATTCATATTTTTCTATTTATGTTAAAGTCTTTCTTGCTGCCAAGTTTATTTTAACATTTATATAAAGTGGTGTTGGAGTTCTAGCTTCAAATTTTAAACCTTCTTTGTCGGTTGGTTTGTTTCACGTTCTGGCTGATTGTCTAATGTATGTCCCTTGGAGAGAAGCCTGTGTCTGAGTGGAGGACCCGCTGCAATGGCTCACACTGTGATCATGGTTAGAGCTTTGATGTGGACAGGTCCTGGGGTGAAATCTCTCCCCATGGGACTCCTGGACTCCCACCTTAGTGTTGAAGCACAAGGGTCATGGGGACCCTGCCTCACACTCCAGGTGGACTCTTGCTCTCTGAGTGACCTGGACAACGTACCTTACTCTCTTCTCCATTTCTGGAGAGCATGAAAGAGTCGTAGCTCCATCGCAGGCTGTCCCACAAGGCCAGATTGGCATGGAATCAGAGTGTTCAGCAGCTGCTGGTCCCGGATCATAACCATTGCTTTCCCTGCCATTCATCCAGAGCTGTATCAGGAACAGTTTTATGAAGTTGTAAATTAGCCCTATAGTGAGTGGGCTGGAGTTTTCTTTAGTATTGTATTAAGTGCCTGAACTCATATAGAAATAATTGACAGCTGATGTTTTTAATATTGAACCCTCTCAGCCAAAATAAATCTATTTTAATTATGCAAGGTTTGTTGTGCACACCGAGAAACTGGGTTGCAGTTTTCCACATAAAAGTTATTTCTGCTGGCTTGCATTGTGTCCTCTTGGGAAATATTATATGCCTAATATGTATTATATAAACATAATTATATAGCATGTGTTTGTACAGTATTGTAAATGGTCGCTCTTTATTACAGTTTTATATAAATGTTTTTGTGCATAACCAAATTTTTTCAGGCCCATTAGTTTTTTAAATTTTATTTATTTATTTATTTGCAAGAAGAGGGAGGAAGAGAGAGAGAGAGAGAGAGAGAGAGAGAGAGAGAGAGAGAGAGAGAGAGAGAGAGAGAGAATGGGCACACCAGGGCTTCTAGTCACTACAAAGGAACTCCAGATGCATGTGCCACATTGTGCATCTGGCTTTACGTGGGTTCTGAGGAATCAAACCTGGGTCATTAGGCTTTGCAGGCAAGTCCTAACCACTGAGCAATCTCTCCATCCCCAAGGTCCTTAATATATATATACATATTCATTTTATATGCATTCCATGTTTTGGTTATTTAAGTATATACATTATTTTTAGTAACAGAAAATAAAAGCATGTTGGTGGTTCAACAAGTCAGTCTGCCGTTCTGATGAAAGGTCTTCTCACCTAGGCATGCTGTTTGGATAGAGTCGTCATTACCATTCCCCACAGGTCCATAGTGAGGCTTCAGGAGATAATGTGTCCACAGTGTGTGGTTAGATCAAAGGATGCCAAAAGGAGCCCCATAATTAGAATAAAATATTGTAAAGCTAAAGGTCTGGTGTGTTGCATTCTCTTCCCTTCTTTCTTCCTCTGAAATGTGAATAAAAAGCAGGAAGATCGAGAGCTGGGGAGATGAGTCAGTGGGTAAGAGTACTTATTGCACAGCAGGAGGGCCTGAGTTTTCACCCCAGCTTTATCCCACGTAAAAGGCCAAGAGTGGCTGTGCACCGAGGTGGAGTGGAGGCTCCTGGTCAGCCAGTTCAAATAACAAATAGTGCAAGCTCCAGGTTTAGTGAGGGACTTTGTCTCAAAGACTTAAGACAGACGAATGATAGAGGTGAATACTCCACATCACTTCAGGTCTTCAAGTCCATGTGTGTGGGACATATACATCTATATACACTTATACATACAACAAACACAACACATATTACACACACACACACACACAAGCAGAGACATAGATGGCGAGGCTAATGTTGGACAAATGAATTCATTTTGTGCGGGTTTCAGGAATTGTTTCAATAAGTCATTCTTATATTTCATGAAGCTTAGGAAAAGAAATTTCTAGGCCTTTTCCTCTGGTCATAGTAAAACTGATTGCTGATCCAAGAGGGCCTTGTGATTTGAATGACTCCCATCACAGGAATGCTAAGAAAGTACCATGGCAGGCAGGTCAGGGCTGATCGCACCACGCCATGCACCTGAATTTGTAATCCTCCTGCCTCCACTTCCCAAGCTCTAATGATCACAGGTGTCACTATTCCTGGCTATTACCATTTTAATGTCTTATTCTTGACACACATATACACAGATTTTGTTTTGCTTTGGTTTTTTTTTTTTTTTTTTTTTTGAGGTAGGGTCTCCCTCTAGCTCAGGCTGACCTGGAATTCACTATGTAGTCTCAGGGTGGCCTTGAACTCATGACAATCCTCCTACTTCTGCCTCCCACGTGCTGGGATTAAAGGCGTGTGCCATCAGATTCAGTGGATGCTATTTTTTTCCCATCATCTCATTTTCCAAAGGACTGGAAATCATGTCTGACGTGCAATTGTGCTCATTAAAATTTTCTTGATAGAAGACTCGTGAACTGATGATATTTGTAATGGCGTCTTTAGACGATATGAAGCGCCATTGTAGAAAAAAAGCAGGAGAAAAAGGGAATGGAGTGAGAGAAGGAAGAGCAGAGATAGGAGCAGAGTTTTCTTGTTACTGAAGTTTCTTTGCACCTACCTTTGTTACACTAAATCCTGAGACACTCACTGGGAATTTCTTATCTCAAAGCACTAACGAACAGTCCTAATACAAGCCCTGGACATGCAGCCATGTGAAATGAGTTGGTAGCTCTCCTTAGGGGAAGTGAAAGGAAGCTTTGTGGTATCAGAAGCTGAGAGAACAGGGAACAGGAGGTACTGGTCTCCCTGGGAAGAGGTGTTGCAACACAAAGTCAATGCAATCATAATGACAGGCCACAGAGAATAAGTAGTCACAGGGAAGCCACTTCCCTTATGGACAGGAAATCTGCAATAGAAATGTGGTCAGGACCTGTGTTTTGTTTAATAAGTCTTGTAGAACTGATTTAACAATGTGTATATCTTCACAAGTACATATAAAATCACTTCTGAAAATAAAAATAACCAAGTCACATGTGGCACGTGATAAAAACATTCAATCTATTTCATAAACCGATATAAAATGATGTATTTTGTCAACCAAATAGGAATGACAGTTATTTGAGGGAAATGTGTTATGAGACGTGATCATTTCATTTCCTTTGATATTTTGTTATTAATTTTTCAAAACAATACAATTTTAATCTTATAAACACATACCTTTCTTTTATCACGAGGGAGGATAACATCTTTGAATGGATTGAGAGGTAATTTCATATCCAGCCATGACCCATTTATTTATTTTACTTCCTCCTATAATAAGTCAGAAATAACAACATAAGAATCACCAAGTCCTTCCCTACAAAGAAGTTTCCAGTAGTTGTAAATGATCTTTCCAAATTGGGCAAAGTCCAGCTATGCATTTGCATATAGATTAGCTAGTTTCCACATAACCAGTGTGTCTATTTCTATGTTGGTTTATAATTAGAATTTCTTTTAAGTGGCTTAACTGGATTCATTTTAGTGTGTAAGTGTAAACCAAGGAAGTAAATAATGAACCAGTATATTAAAAATCTGTGTGGGAAGCCCTTGATACGT
This sequence comes from Zapus hudsonius, assembly GCA_004024765.1. Taxonomy (NCBI): domain Eukaryota; kingdom Metazoa; phylum Chordata; class Mammalia; order Rodentia; family Dipodidae; genus Zapus; species Zapus hudsonius. The sequence continues at coordinate 2,573 of PVHP010017722.1, read as the reverse complement.
GTATACATCTATAAAAACAAAATAATCCAATGTAAAGAATGTACTTTCCACAGGTATTTTACAGCTGGTGTAATTCCATTTTCTGGACTAGTAAAACTGTATTTTGTTTTGGAGCAAAGAAACTTTATGTGTTTACGTATATTAAAAAGTCAAAGGCCCAGAATTGCATAGACTATGAACTAGGTTGACAGAATTTCTACTTGGAACATGGCCTGTTTGTTTTCAATTTGTTTATCACACACTCTAGGCTGACTTCCATAGCAAGAGCATTCAGGTGACATGTGTGGTGTAACCACAGTTACAACCATAATTGCAAGCTTCTCTCTGTTTTCCACAAACATGTCAAGGAACATGTGGAGTTTCTGCAAGTTTTCTGTTAGAACTTTGAAGGTGCTGGGAAAATCCACACCAGGCCTGGTGACACAGACCTGTAATCCCAACACTAGAAAGGCTGAAGCAGATAAGTGCAAAGCCATCCTGGGCTACCCAGCAAGATCCTGTCATAAGACACAGTTTTGATACTCCAAACCTACACTCTTAGAGAGGTTGCATTTGCCACAATAAAAGATATGGTGGTTTCTGAATGATCCTGAGACTTGAGGATCATGCACACAAGTTACAAGGACCCTGGGTGGCAATGAAGTGGGGCTCCTGTAATACCTTCTTGTGGCTGGGACAAAACCAAGCAACAGCAGCTGATGGGAAGAAAGGGTTTATTACGGCTAACTACCTAGACGTGGAAGCTTTATCAAGGCCTCGCGGAACAAAAGTTGAGCATCGCTCTTCCCCACTGCTGCTGGGAGGTAGCTCTTCTGATATTCAATTGACAGAATGGAACCCTAGGGCTTGAACGTGTGAAGAACATACGTGAACACGTGTGGGGCATACATATAACTACACTATAGGTGTCTTTCAGTATGTCCATGACTGGTGACAACCAACCACAGCCATTGTTTAAGAAACTGCTTCACAAGATTGTGGATACTGACAAGTCAAGCAGTGTAGGAAAGACCACAGGCTGGGGACAGGACAGCCCCGGCAGAGTGGCAGGATTTCAAAGCAGAACTTCTTCATCCAAACTGCAGCTCTGCAGGCTCTCCTTGTGAATGGAATCCTGCTTTACTCACACTCTGCTGGTTTAAATGTTAATCCTGTCTAAGAAATGCCTTTGCAAAGGGGTCACAGAACCATGGCCATGGTACAGACTGGCTTTCATTTCCTTGACCACTCCATGTGTACCTGGCTGCATCTGCCCACCTCTATCCCTAACCTGCAATCAGAAAGACCTTCCTAAACCCTGATCATCCTTTCTGCACCTGCTAACATGCTAACAACCTACCTTTGCATGACGTCATCTGAGTTCCTCAGCTCCATGGCCTCACCAACCTGTCCAATCATCACTTCTTGCCTTGCTCCAGGCCATGCTTGACTTTTCCTGGAGAGGCATATCTGGAAGCTTCTGGCGTTGCCTTCCTCCCTTGGTATTTGTGAGTCTGTTTCCTCCCATGGATCCTTCCACAGCTCCACGCAGAAGAACACCTTCCAGCCTTTGATGTCCATGTGCATGGAGGCGCCTTTTGGCCACCCCGGTGTACTCTGTGTTCTGACAGAAGCCTGTCTTGGTTCTTCCTGGGCATGGGTGCTCATCAAGCATTTCCCTAGATGTGCAGAATTTCAATGTGAGCTGCAAACCACTGTTCCATCTAGTCTGAACACAGTGCCTGGCTCCCAGATGATCTCAGTTAATGTGCACAATAATTAGAGAATTAGTTGTGTCGAGAGGTCTCAACAAATCACACAGAGGTGGTTGAAGGTGCTTCCTTGCAGGGCCTGGGTTCTATTCCTCGGCACTCATGTAAAAGCCAGAAGCAAAATATGCACAAGCATCTGGTAACGAGAGATCCTGGTATGTCCCTGCACACACCAGATAGATACACACGCACAGTCATCATTCTGAGGGGTTCTAGAACTAATGGACAGTTTCCACTAGATTTTTATCATCGGAAATAGCAACCAAAGAACATGTGGGGAAAATGGAGTAGAGCTTGTCCCCTCTGGCCACAGCTAAGTGTGATCTTATATTAATATCAAAAATATCATCTTGGGACAATAGAATTTATCCTATCACAGCTCCTGAATCTAACTCCCAAGGGACCTTTTGGATGTCTTGCTTATCACATGGCCTTCTCTTTTGTTTCCTCTGTGTGCCCATAACTCCCTGTCCTTTCTCTTATGGGGACCTCTGTTCAGAGACCCATCTGGACAACCTCTTTCCAAATATTTCACTCTCATAGGGCCCAGGTAACAGGACTTCAATATACTTCATGGGAGCAATATTCAAATTACAACAAATAAATACTAATTAGCAAAGCATTTTTTGCCCCTAAATGTTGGCTGCTACTTCATTTCTGGAGGGACGTGTCTAGGCTCAGATATCACTCTGTTGTAATCCCTTTAGGTTGCTGGGATAAAGCATCCAACCAAAGCAGCTGATGGAAAGAGAGTTTTGTATTTGGCTATAGTCTCCTCAATGGCAGGGAAAGGATGTTAGAACAGAGGCTGAATATCACCTC